>CAUYRH010162938.1:0-15225 GCA_963574655.1 Perodicticus potto | reverse complement strand
TGTGTCTTTCTTTACTAATTCAATTTTCATCTTCTTAAAGGCAGGAAAAATGTATACAATAGATACAAAAGCAGTCTCTGTTGAGTGAATGAGTATCCATACCCAGTTAATAGTGTAAGATTTAAATTTTATTTCTTCAAAAAAAAAAAAAACAAACAAACCAAAGTCTATCAAATAATAACATTATTTTTCTTGGGAGTTTTTTTTTTCCTGTAGCAATTAGGTTTTAATGATGATGCAAGCACCAAAGATGAAAAATATCCAGTAAAATCAAATGACTATCTTTTGCCAAGTCATCTTTCTTCTCCTTCCCTCTTTCTGATTATCTTTAAGAAAGCAGAGTGATTTTTAAAAATACAAAGCAGGACAGAATTAAATACAAATGCCCAGAAAAGAAAGAGATAACATTTTCAAGGCAATAGGCACAAAAACTATTTCTATTGTATCTTTGCAGGATGATTTGTTAAGTGGGATATAGCTTGACTTGACAAGGGTTCATAAAAGTGTTTTGATCAATGGAAACACTGCAATGAGACAATGCTTCCTGGTACTTAGAAAAAAGTCAGCGTTCATTTTTTTGCACATGTAGGGAACACTACCAGAGGTGGAAACAAAAGTCACTTTTATTTTTCCTGATAAAGTACCGAAAGAAGTAGTTACATGGAATAGACTTTGCACTTGCTACTAGGGAAATTTTATATAAGGAAAAGTTAAGATATTTATTAGAAGGATTGCACCTAGTGTTATATATATGTACTTGAAGAATACAAAAAACATTTCTAACTTAGAACAATGGATAAGTCGGTTGGCAAGAAGGGAGACTTAGCTTTGAAGCCCTGTCAGAAAAGGCCCTGAAAACCCTGGTCCTTGAGGAGACTCTGTTAAAGGTCCCTTCTTAATTCATAATCCTTGGTTTTTACCTAATGTCCTTTCTGCATTCCTGCATCCCATATTTCATTGAGCAGCCATGTCTCCTTAGGCTCCTGTTAACTGTGACAGTTTCTTGAACTTTTCTCAATTTTAATGACCTTGAAAGTTGTTAGATATACTACTCAGACTTTTTGTAGAATATCCTCAATCAAAACTCATTTGATTTTTTTTTCATGCTTAGACTGGGGTTATAAGTTTGGGGAGCAAGATCATAAAGGCAGTGGGCCATGCTTGACATGTTATCAACAGGACTTACTATTGACTTGAAGAATCACTTGATCCAGTGTTCACAACTGCCACCCTCTTAACTGCTCTGCCTTGACCAGACTTCACTAAGACTTCTCTCCTCCCCACCAAAGACCCCTTAACTTTCCCCCAAGTGTCACCAAACACTAAATTCCAAAACACAACCCCTTTATGACCTTATCCGAAGAATCCATTGACTTCTGCAGAATACAACCTATCAAACTACACTAGTCATTATTACCCTCACTTGCCCAATGCATTATTTTGCTACCACGGTCATAACAAAACATCACAGACTGAGTGACTGAAACAAAAAAATTTATTTTCTCATAGAACTGATGGAGAAGCCCAGGAATCGAAGTGTTGGCAGGTGCTTTTCCTCTGGCCTCTGTTTGTCTTGCTGACACCTGTCTTCTAACAGCGTCCTCACCCTGTATTTCTTCCATGCACCTTTGGTGTCCATGTGTCCAGATTTCCCATTCTGAGGACACCAGCCAGACTGGACCCATGCCCCCTCCTTTAACCTCATTACCTCTTTAAAGCCCTTATCTCCTAACACAGTCACATTCTGAAATACTGTAATACCCCCTTAATAGCAGTTTCAATTTCAGTTAACTGTGGTCAATCTTCAGCAAATAAGAGAGTCTAGAACAAGAAGGTATTTTGAGAGAGAGTGGGAGATCACATTCCCATAGCTGTTTTTACAACACATTATTATAATTGTTCTATTTTATTATTAGCTATGATTGCTAATTTCTTACTGTGCCTAGTTTACAAATTAAACTTAGTCATAGGTATGTGTGTTCAGGAAAAACATAGTGCATACAGGGTTTGTACTGACCGAGGGCTTAGGCTGCCACTGAGAGTCTTGGAACATGTGTCCTGCGGATAAGGTTGGACTATTTTACTGGGGGTTAGGATTTCAATATATGAATACCGGTGGGGGGAGGGATAATTCCACTCACATCACACAACTTCCTCTTACAGCTTAGTCTTTCTTACTCTATAAAAGAAAAGCCTTTTACTGTTTGATTTTGAGACACTTGCCAATTTGTGACATCAGAGCATTCTCCCAGTTAGAGTAATCTTTCTCAATAAGGTTTGTCTGTTTCTTTAAGTCTGGATTTGTTTTTATTTGACACACTTGTGATGTAGACTTTCACCACAAAGCCGAGGTGGTGCCCATGACATTCAGTCACTCTGCTCCCTCCCCACTTCTCAGACTGTGTTCTATGGAAGGAAGTCAGGAGTACTCAGCACTTATTGAGTGGGGAGTCATGATCCCCCCAATCTAGAAGAAAAAGCATTTACATGAATTTTTTTTTAATTCCTCTGCACAGGAAATTCATCCATTATGCCAATTCATTAATTTTTTTTAAGTATTTATTTATACCAATATGGAATCCTGTGTCTTTATTTATACTTGGTATTTATACTTGGTATTATTAAATAAAGCAAAATGGCTTTATTTATTTTATGACTTTGAAATTGATTTCATGTATTTATATTTTTACTTACTGACTGAACCTATTCTTCTTTTGTGTAAATTGATTTTTAAACCAACATTGTAGGCCAACACTCAGCTGACTCACATGCCTATATGAATCTTAGCCAAATATTATTTTTATATCATTATTAATCAGCATATTTGGGGAATCTGGTTGAGACATCCAACTGCAACTTCTCGCCTCCATGCTTGTCTCAAAAATCAAAGTAATAGAGTGAGAAAGCCACAGGTAACCAACTGGTCCCTGATTCCTGACATAACAGCTGAAAAGTGTGGCTACTGTCACCTTCTCAAAAATAGCATCAAAGCCTCAGAAGTAGCAATGATTTATCTAGTTTTGTCAAGGACAGTGTAGACCTTAAGTAGCCATTCATTCAGCCAGCCCATATGCCTTTCAAACTTTTTTTACAAGCAAGGAATTTTGATAATAATAATCAAGAAGGGCAGACCCATAATAATCTTTCTTCCCTCAAAGCAACAAAAAAATCTAAACATCCTAACCAAATAAATAATCAAAGACTAACCAAAATTTAGTAATCCCCACGAACACCCAGGAAACTGTTGTGTGATATGATTGAAAATAATTGTGTGCTAGTGTCTCATCATGTGTACTCTTCATTGATCCACCTCAAATGGAACTTCAGCAAATTTGGGAATGTTAGGAATTACTTTTCAAACATAACTCTTCTATGTGCCCTTTTATAATTTCTTCTGTTAATAGTTTGAAAGTTGCTAGTAGATCAATCTTGTAAATTTTGCCAAATGTAGATACCTATTATACCCAATGAACGTCTAAGTCAGTCTTAAAGCTTCTTTATGGAGATATTTGTTTGTTTATCTGTTTATTATCTATTCATTTAAACTAAAAAAATGAACAACCATAAAAATGTACACATCTGTATGTGAACCTAGACTAAGTTTCTAAGTCTGGGGGCCTTAGATCAAGAGCTGGGGGATGCTTACAAGGAATGAAGGCTTGGAAGACTTGATCTCCCTTATTGGAAGGAGAGTGAACTCACCTGTGTCTCAGTGGGCAAGGCACCAGACCCGTATACTGAGGGTGCTGACTTCAAACCTGGCCCTGGCCAAACTGCAACATAAAAATAGCCAGGCATTGTGGCAGGCACCTGTAGGCCCAGCTACTTGGGAGGCTGAGGCAAGAGAATCGCCTAAGACCAGGAGTTGGAGGTTGCTGTGAGCTGTGATGCCACAGCACTCTACTGAGTGTGATAAAGTGAGACTCTGTCTCTACAAAAAATAACAATAATAATAATAAATAAAAATAAATCAGGATACTAATTAAGCTAGGGTTTAGAGACGCTCCAATTAAAAACTTGTATGTTATGATGTGGGCTACTCTCACTGGGGTTAGATGATACCTTAGGGTGGTTTTCATTTTCATTTCTCTGATGATTACGGACAATAAGCATTTTTTCATGTGTTCGTTGGACATTTTTCTATCTTCTTCAAGAAAGGTTCTGTGCAAGTCTCTTGCTCACTCATACAGAGGATTGTTTGCTCTTTTCCAGTTGATTAGTTTGAGTTCTCAGTAGATCTAGTTATCAGCCCTTAGTCAGATTTGTAACATACAAATATCTTCTCCCATTCTGAAGGCTGTTTTAGTTGGTGTACCTTTAGCTGTATCGGAGCTTTTCAGCTTGATCATGTGCATTTATTGATTTTTGGTGTCGGTGCAATTGCCAAAGTAAGCTCTCACCTAAGGTGCACAATGTATGGGTATACAACACATCCCCTCAGTGAAGTTCAAATACGACTTGAAATTTTACCTAAGAAATGCAAACAAGTTAACCTAATCATTTGTACCTTCATATTAATCTCAAATAAATAAATAAATAAATTCCATCACTACCAGGGGGGGAAATGTATTTTAAATATAAGTTCAGTGCAAATGGGACAGTGCAATTTAAGTTTTTGACCTATCTGTAAATTCTATATCAATAACATTTTTAAAAAAGACTGTATGAAATGAATTGGAATGAATCAGTTAATAATTTATAATAATCAGCATGATTTGATTTCCAAAGGAATTCAAGTGGGAATATCTGAATTGAAGACTGGCTTTGACTCGGTTACTTTGACCCCAATTGAACAAATATAACAAATACAATGTTATAATTTACATTGCACAGATGGCACCAGTTTCACAGTCTTGTGAATGTTTGAGGGAGTAACTCTTTGGCCAGTGAACCAGCCTGACTTAAATATAACAAGCAGATCTGCTGTTTTTGGCTAGAGGCACTAAGCCAAAATAAGGAGAAACTCATCTCATTTTTATGACAGGACATGCACTGATGTTTTGACATTTCCATGATTTAGACAATTTGGTTGAAAATAACTACTTCATAAATTCTGGGAACGATAAGGAAAATTGCTCTCAGTTCAGTTTCAGCATTTTTAGAAGGCTACATATATTACAAACTTGTAAAATAAATAGACAAAAAGAAAAACAGAGAGAAAATGAGTGTAGTTGAAAGCAAGGATTAATTACCAAAGTTAATTAACTAATTGTAAATTTTTAAAACCCTTTAGGTCTTATATTCTTATGATTGTTTCCTTTTTTTTTTTTTCTATTGGGTATTGTGTGTGCTGTTAATGTCTACTAAATAGTGTGCAGATGCCTAAAATAATGTAGTAAATATTAAATCTTAGTGGTTAAAGGGTTTAGGTGATTGATAGCACTATCTTTCAATTCTTGCTCCAATTCTTCTATTTTAGGGGACCTCCTGAGAAAAATATTTCACCTAAACAAGTCTATTTATTCATCTTTAAAGATAGATACAAATTTTTACTTTATACCATTTTTTAATTGGGTAATGCATATAAAGTGTCTAGAATAGCATATGGCATACCAATCAGTTTTAGTAACAGCAAAATCAGACGCAGTAGTAATAACCATTAATTATTCTAAAACTTCCCTCTGATCAGGCAATATTTCTCTATTTACACCGTGGCCTACTCATGCTGATGTTTAGAAACTGAGAGTAGTTAAATACTAGGGGTGCCAAAAAATGGGTGCACATTTAAAGAGATTTTCTGAGAAGTAACGTCGATCATTCCCAAAAGGTTTATGAATTGCAGACAAAGTGAATGTGTGTAGCACTCCTGGGTACACTTCACCAGTAAAGGTACCCTCCTTTCAACTTTGAAAAGTAATACATTGATTAACATCGCTAAAAATGTATATACGTTGTTTTGGAACCCTTTGTGTGTTTGACTTCTCCTCATTCTATTACAATAGAAATAAGGAAGACTGTTCAGCACCTGTATGTATTGAGTTTTGTAGTACATGTGATTATTTGAACACACACCTCACCCTCTCCCACTCCCCAACCCCCACTGTAGGCCATAAATTGACCTAGGATGGATTTAAAACAGGGGACTAATTGCAACGTAAGACTTTGGTTCTTTTCACACAACCCTTATGTAGCCAAAATACTTTCTTTCCCACCTAGGTGGAAACAAACAACACACACCCAGCACTGACACTTGGTTATTTCAACTTGACAGTTTGGGCTTGGTGTCAGTCCTTTTGACTAGCAAAATAGGTATAGAGCAGTTTGGGAGACCTGATTACAACATGTGTAATAAATTTTGAACAAAGAAAGTACTGAAGATAAGTTTGCTTATCTTGGTTCAGATTCTTGGAAATGTGACTTACAAAGGAGGATAGAAAGAAAAAAGGAAAATGTGAAGCAATGAAATGATGGGGCAATTATGGGGCAATCCCAGAAGAGTCGCTCTGAGGTTCATAAATCTGTCTGCTGTTTTCACTGTTCTCTCATGTGCCCCTTGCTTTCGTGTTACCCCTCTAGAAATAGCCAACAACACATCATGAATAACCTTAGTTGGCAGGTGCTAGCTTTCTTTAGGGAACATTCTTCCGATTTTCTTCTTGTTAGTTTGAGGTTTGAATAAACTGTTAGGAAATCAAAATAATGAAGTTATTATTCCCATAATCAACTACTTTCTTTATGCCTTAACCACTATACGTGACTACAGGAATGAGTATTTAAAATGCTTTTTAACCCTAAAATTTCCAAACTAGACCCCAATGAAATCACTCAAATTTTAGTTAAAAATAGTTACCAGGCAAACTATATTATTCATTCAGATGATACTGACATTTGTATTATCTGTCATTTTACATATATATTGAAACTTTTGTAAGAATTTATTGACTCTACCAGATGTGTTACATTGATGAGGCAGAGAATGCATTTTCATTTGAACAAGGGATTTACACAGCCAACTGTGGTCTCTTACCATTTTTATGCATTTCACAGCCCGTGTTCTAATTTTAAATTAGGGTTCTGATGTGTGTATTTATACATAGCCATTCTTGCATCAACCTGTAACTCTAAGCCTTTGGGGAGTGATCGTGTTTGAACATCTGGACTCACCACATGTTTTCAGTTGGAACTGAACCATCATTTAGGAGACCAGGGTTTTTAAAAGGAAAGATGTGATGATGATATTCCTTAGGTGTTCCAGATGATAAGAAATGTATTCTCAACAGATGATCTGGGGTTTATTGTAGCAAAAGGGGTGTGAAAATGTTATTTTAAACTGAAGTTGTTTTACTAAAAGTCTTGTCATATGTCCTTCCCTTATTTGGGAACTATTAAATGTTCTGATTACTGCCTGAAAAAAGTACCAAATTGGATTATAGGAAAATCTAGTTTTTAAAATATTTTCTGTGAAAAATCAATGATTATTTACATGTTGCATCTTTGAGATACAGGGTATTATCAATTTTAAAGTGCCCCAAGTCATACTTTGTATTTATTAAACACATATTAAGAATTACACACTCACTTTTGAATATGTGACATAATCTCTTTTAATCACATCTAGAAATTTGCCTTCATTATATAATTGCCTAATGTTTGGTATGTTTTCTTATGTTAGTTAAAAGAGAATATTGATTACAGTTCTCTCTTGTAGAAACTGAATTAAGTTCTTTATTGGAACCCTATGATTTCTATTTACAATGTATGTATCTGTCAGCAGAAACTAATTAATTGAAAACTGTTACCTTCTAAGAAGAACGTTAAAGCATATAATATTTGCCTGTGCAGATTAAAGAAAAACATAGGGAGCTAATTTGAACAGAACTTTTCTGAAATGTCAGGAACCCTTTAATCTAATAAGGTTCACACAACAAAGACTCTTTAATCTCTGCCTTTTTATACACTACAAAACTAACAATTTAACCTTTCTCCGTATGTGCTCGCTTCCTTATCATGTTATATATGCTACTGTTATAATAACTTAGTTATAGTAAAGTAAATAAATGGGCACTTTGTTTTAAATATTGGGACTATTTCCATTTACATGTAGATTTGTATATTCAGGTAACTGTGGTTGTAAATCTGTATCATTTTGCTTGGTGATAAGGTTTCTAAAAGGGTTGCAAATAAAATCATTTTTAAAAAAGAAAGCAAAATTAATAGTCTTTTCTGTACTTAAAGTTGTAAAAATTTAGATCAAGTTTTTAAAAATCATTTTCACTAGCTTTTTGGGAATAATACTTTTAAAGGTAATAATAAACTTGGCAATTTAGCATTTTATTGAATAAACAGGTTTTCCTGTACCATTACTCCTTGAAGCAGGGTGTACCTGTTACTGTATTTAAAAATAATGGTTTTGTAATATGTGCTTAGAAATATTATTAATTCATTCATTCAAAAGAATACAGAGATCAAATAATTTTGACATTGGAAGCTTATGGCTATTTCAGTCTCTTGCAATGTGATCTTTAAATTGTAGACTGAAAATGACTTCAAAACAGCCAATAAGCACTTTATAATAATGATAACTCTTAACTTTATTTGGGCAGGCTATTGCATTTTACTTTTAGATAACCTAAAATACAATTACTTCAATCCAAAAAATTCTTCCTAAGGGTCAACATTGGTGCCTGTGGGTAAGATGAGGAAGCTGCTACTTGCCAGTTCTATGACACTGAGATCAGCACGGAGCTTCGATTTCCAGGATTTATGCCACCGTCTACGGATATTTTTAAGTGAAGTAACTGAAGCAGAAAACTAGCTGGAGGTCCCTCATTACTTATTCTTGCTTGTTATTTCAGAATTTTTCAGTTGTAGCTATTTCTACTCATGCTTCAATATTAATGTCATCAAGAAAAGAGCTTGGGATTACAGTCTTTTCATATATACATACATATATATTATTTCAAAGAAACTGTCCATGATTCTAATAAAAGATTTCTATGATCCCCTCAAAATATCAAAATAAAATTCCTATAGAAAATCAAGAGGAAACATTTCAGTAGGCCAACACCACATCAATGAAAACAAAATCTATTTCAACAAGTTATAAATAATTGATGCAGGATACATGTAGAGGACAGAGTTTAAATCCCTCTCATGTAACAAGGAAGTGAAAGTTTTAGTTTTCAACTATTTTTACATTAGCCAAAGCCTCAAAACTAACCTAACCAAATTTCATCTTAGTTAATGTGCTTTATGGCACATGAAAATTCAACCATGTCAAAAGTATTGTACTAATGATAGTGTTAATTATCTCGCTTTATTAAATATTCAGATACATTTATAATTTGTGATCTAGCTGAACATAAAAACATAGAAAGGAAACTTTTCCAAACTTTCTCCAGTAAGAAGAGTTAAAACTCTAAAGAAATTGAGAGTAGGGAAATATTCTTGCCAATATATATTGGGCAACTTTCAGGTAATTACACAACAGTATGATTTGTATGGTTAACATTAACTATAATTAAAGTTTCTATCTGAAACAATTTAAAATTCCAATGCCTCAGAAATCAGATTCACTATTAATTAACTCTTATCAGACATTTTTTAAATTCTCGCACAATTGGCAAATCTAGAGAGTTTAAAGATAAAATGAGCATAATACTGAAAATTTGCAAATCATGAAATTAGGCATATTGCTTTGATGTGCATAAATACAAAGTTGGTTCCTTTGTAGTATATCAAAGAAGCAAATCTAGCTCAGGCCTTTTATTAAAGGTAAAGAGATGACTTACTGAACAATTTTTAATAAGTAATTTTAAAACCAAAGTTGAAAAGTTTCAAAACAAAAGCACATGTTCCATTTTATTGAGCATATGCCTTTCTTTTTTTTTTTTTTTTTTTTGCAGTTTTTGGCCGGGGTTGGGTTTGAACTCACCACCTCCAGCATATGGGGCTGGCACCCTACTCCTCGAGCCACAGGCACCACCTGAGCATATGCCTTTCTTAGGAAGAAAGAAAACATCATGTATGTCAGGTAAATAAAAAAAAAAATCTAAACATTAATAAACTTTAAAAATATCTAAGTGGTTTATAAGTAACTTTTATAATTGTATAACTCAAATAAGTCTTTTGTATAAGATATTATTTTGGTAATTGCAAGCTTAAATCTGTTAATGAGATGAAAAGAACATTTATTTTTCCAGCTGGTATTTGGCCATTGGGATTTCATTCATGTGTGAGAAATGTTCTTCTCCAGACCTTGTTTTCTGTCAGTCACAAGTGAAAGAATATAGACTTTACTCTATGTTTACTGAATATATTCTGCCTTTTATAGACTCCCTTCTGCTCTCTCATCATTCCCATTTATCTCTTGAATAAATTCACTATTGGCATATGTTTCACATCAACATATTTTTTTACTTTTTAGTGCACCTAAGAGAGAGTCTAAAATGAATTCTTTACATTCATGCCAGTAACCAACTTCCCAAAAGTCCTAAAAAGTCACCATAGTAATAATTCTTTCCTTCTTTAATTTTCATATCCTCCACCAATTGAATATTTTATATATACTCCCGATGGACTTACATCTTTTGTAAGCGAAATTGGAAAATGAAATAAGTCATGCACAGGAACAAGAATCACAAGTCTTCCAATGAATTATGTATTTTTGCATGCAAAAGCTATTTTCACAATACCTCACTGTTCAAGTTTGTGGTTTTTTAGGGTCTGCTTCAACCTTACGCTACACATTTTATTATATTTCAGAGTTAAATCCATTAACTACTAAATATCACTCTAATGATTCCAGATTACCAGAATTTAAATGCTTCATGTAGGGAAATTTGATTAGGAGCAGCTTTTATATAAAATACGGTTAATAGAACATCTCAGACCCACAAGGATAGAAAAATACATATGTTAATTTGGGTTAATTTAAGTCAAAGTGTCAGGTAAAAAATGGCTTTTTTATTAAATCTGTCTAATGCCTTTAGCTTTGATCCTTTGCAACAATGCTATTATACTTCCAAGTAATTGGGGCCCTGAATGGGACAGCAGAATGCTACCCGAGTTAGAAGTGACTAATACTACAAGATCCTCCTATCAAAACTTAGCAGACTAAAATTTTACAAACCTGTTGCTAACATTTTTCCTATATTCTCTACAGACTGATAGCGTATTCTTAATAAGTTTCTTTGACTCCAGTTTTCTCAGCACTATCAGAACATTAAGTAACGTCAATCTTATTTTTTTTAAATAATGACAGTTAAAGATACAGATGAGTTTAACAAAAAGCTAACTTGAGACTCCAGGACATTATATATATATATATATGTATATATATATATATATATATATACACACAAGGATGTTGGCAATTCATATATGCATATACATATCTATATATATGTTGCATTTTCTCTTAATCTCACAAACAGCTCTTGTGTTTGTGCTGTTAATTGTATATATGTCTGTGTATGTAAATGTTAATGCGTTCTCTGTAAAGACTATTATAGCACAACTTTCTGAATGAATAAATTACCCCACACTGTTATGATCTGACCAAACTCTACAAGTTATAGGTTTCATCATTGGTCCCCCAAATTAGAAAAGTTGAAAAACAAAACAAAACTACTAAGCGTATATATTCAACACAACACTACAACCAGAGAAGGATTATATCTTATACAAATAATGATGAATAACTCAGTACATTTGGAAACAATATGTATTATGAATTGCATCACAGATCACAGTTTGAGTTCAAGTTCCCAATTGTGAACTCAGAACTCAGGGAAATGCAAATGATTATGAAGATTCCTCTTAAGAAAGATTTAGTAGTTGTTTCTCCATTTAATGACAGTTTTTTTGGTGAAATTATGTACTTGAAGGAAGAGTAATATGAAGGAAAAAAAAACAAAAACAAAGCAGTTCAATATAAACCAGGCATATTAAAAAGTACTCATGGTTTAAAGTGTGTTAAAGTGTCATGATGTCACAAATAGATAAATCTTAACTGCATCTTACCTGTAGTAGCTGAGTGGCTTGATAGTGCTGAGTGTCGAAAAGATGCAAGTCTCTAAATTAGAAAACAAGGGGGTGTTTGGCTCCCAGTTTTAGCATAGCTAGAGTGTTCTATGCATAAGTGATAAATTGCCTCGGCAAAGTCGTCCCCGGCCACAGTGTTCAGATGCAATAGTTAGTCTCTGCCTGAGAGCCGGCTGCTGCTGCAGCCTTCTGCCTTTGCACAGAGACCTAACACATGAGTGTGCCGGAGAGCATCCTCTCCCCACTCTGTCTCCCTCTCCTTTCTGCGTGCTCTTTCCTCCTCTCTCTCTCTCTCTTTCTCTCTCTCTCTCTCTCTCTCTCTCAATAATGGAGAGTTATCATTTGACTTAGTCGGCAGACAGTCAAAGAGGACAGGCTGGCCGGCAACTGTGCAGTTCCCTCACGCTGAGGCACATGAATGTGTTGTGAATAAAGACAAAGCTCCCGAACCAGTGCAGCACGTTAGTCCCCGAACAAGCGCTGCAATGATGCTCCGCACTGCAACTCCGCAGGCAGCAGGCAGCTGGCAGGCAGCTGGCAGGCAGGAAAGTGGACTGCGTCCCCCTGGCCCTCCTCGCCAGCAGCGCGCAGCCCAAAGTTTGGCTCAGGACTTTGCCTCTCCTCAAAGGCACCCTGTTTTCTGTGGGTAGAATTTCTTTTATTCTCTTTCTGGACACTCTGAGCAAAAAAGTATTTTGGATAGTTTTCTATTATGTTCAACTTAGAGAACCCAGCTAACCCCTGAGTTGTTGCCAAAGTAACTGGATTTTCTAACTTTAGGAGATAAAAATCAGCTATGTTAGGCCCCAAATAAATGTTTTTGGGGTAGTGGAAGAAGGATTTCTCCAGTCTGAGTATTCTTGAGGGACTGATTGGGGAGGGTTTGGGAAAGGTGAGCAGACAAAAAAACAAAAAGCACTGGTACCTCCCGGGTGCCAAAAATAGAAACTGAGATAAACTAAAGTGAAATTGATGAACGAGTCTGAAAGAAGATAAGTGCCAAGGAATGAACAGAGCAAATAAATGGTACTGGCTGGTATCTTCTACCTGTCATTCAGATCTGATAACAGAAAATCATTCCACTTACGTAGGCTTGGTTGTGGCTTTTGCAAGTATTATAGGCTAACATATATCATGTGTTTGGGAAAGATTTAGTAGATAATAGCCTACAGGTATTTACCTGAGGAAAGCTAAAATATTTTTTCAAATTAAAGAAGCTAGAGAAAGTTACTGAACTATAGATATAGAAATTTGCGGTCCAGACCTCCAAATATTAGTCCCAATCAATTTACACTATTATTAGGAAGAGTGTAGGAACATTTTATGGTGCAATAAAATAAGCATTAGTTTTTAGAAAACTATTTTATAAGATTAGACTTACCTGTGATTGCGAAAGCACTTGAATTAAATAGTGTCTGGAATAAAATGTAAATTTATTTATATCCCTCATGAAAATGAAGTTGGGAGCTCAGTAATTCAGGGCTAGATATGAGCTCAATGATCATCAGGGACCTAAGCTCCTTTTGTTCCACCCTCCCCAACATAGTCCAACATACTTACTCATTCTGTAGCCATGAAAATGGCATGCAAAACCAGGAAGAGAGAGGAATAAGGACAATGTTCTTCTAAGAACATACGCTGAAGTCGAACTACATGTTACTTTGACTAGAAATTAACCGTATGGCCAGAACTTGGTTCAAATTAGACTGGGAAATAGAGTTTCTATGTGAAATGGCCACGCACATGACTAAAAATATGAGGATCCTCTTACTAAGAAAGAAAGAAACAAGAGACTGTGGGAGACGCAGTAGGATCTGCCATAATGAGGATAATGGATGTTGTAAGTGATATGACATCTGTCTCACCATTATTCCATTATATAACTGTAATGTGTTTTAGAGAATTAATTTCATCTGAAGCAGGAGACCCTGTTTTGTCTAAGCCAATTATGGGAACAGCATCATCCTTGCAAGAAATTGGTTTACAACCCTGGCCTAAGCCTAATCAGGGAGTACTGTTTGCATGGTGATAGTTACTGGCTCAAGAATGAATATTTTCTAATATTGGCCTAAAAAAGGGGGGGGAGGGAGATAAATACTCACTGTGGAAGAAAGGAGTTAGGATCCAGTTTTAAGATTAAAATAACAATTTGGAAAAAAGAAAGAATCTAGACACTCGAAGAAATCAAAGAACTTTTGAATTAAGCAGCTGGGAAGCCAACACTAACTCTGACCTTCTACTTGTATGCACCAATGTTACATCACTGCTTAAGGCACTTTGATGTACTTTTCTCTTAGTAAATAAAACATTCTTAACTCTATGTGAATAAAGCACTGTTCTTAAACATATAGTATCTAATAAGTTGAATATCATTTAAAATTCCTTGCTTTGGTGATATCTAGCTTTTAAAATTAAGAATAGAAAATCTAAAGGGCATAATAAATATCTACTTATTCCAAACTTTCAATTCATTTATTTGAAGAGTTTTTAGTAATTTAATTTTCATTGAAATTCCATTGGTATTTTAGAAAACAAATTTGTTGATGAGCCATGGACATGTCACAAACTCAACAGATTTAAATAGATGCTTGTTTGTTCTTATAATTATTACTTTGCAGGATTTAACCAGAATAATAAACTATCCCATGTGATTTTTTTCTCACTCCAGTCCATAAAGATAATTGTTGTCTTTTAATAGCTAACATTTACCCTGTGCCCATTCCTGCTTTAAGTTTTTATAATGTATAACCTCGTGCATTCTTTGCAACAGTTTTATGAGGAGTATTTCATTATTGTATTTCTCAATTATAAATTGAGAACTAGAGTCTCACCTCTAAAGGAAAGAGGTTTATTTAGATAACAGTTCTGCAGGCTGGTGTGGGCCCTAGTTTTGATGAGTGCTTTTGTGCTATGTCACAACATGGCAGAGAATTAAAAGGGGAATGGAAGAATACCTGAGAGGCATCCTGGCTTTATAACAACCCACTCTCATGGGAATTAATCCAATCCCTGAAGAACTAATTCAGTTCTTGAGAGAGTAAGAACTCACCATGATAACAGTACCAACTCATTTATGAGGGCTCCATCTTCTTTTTTTTCTTTTTTTATTAAATCATAATTGTGTACATTGGTGCAATCATGGGGCACAATGTGCTGACTTCATATACAATCTGAAATATTTTCATTGAACTATTTAACATAGCCTTCATGGCCTTTTAATCACTATATGAAGGCATTTAT
>CAUYRH010162931.1:0-10951 GCA_963574655.1 Perodicticus potto | reverse complement strand
TGTGGTCTATGAGTTTATGATAGTTTGAACTTTGTTATTTAATTTAATTCATTGCTTAATAACTGTTTTCCTATGAATGATTATACTGTGGTTAATATGTTAGCATAGCAGTATTCCCAGATAGTTTTTTGTTTGTTGGGAGGTTGGGCTTTGGGGGGGGCAGAGTCAATACTTTGCATGACATATCTTATTTTATAACAGTGAAATTGCTTTCTCTTTTGTCTTGTGATTTTTTTGAGGTGAAACTTAAGTTTTTGTGTGAGTAGTACTATTATACCTATCTTGAGTGTCTTGCTTGTACTGTATTACATCATACCTTTGTTTAATTCATAATAAACTGTTCACTTGTTAAAAAAAAAAAAAGAGGAAATTGTTAAATTCTTCAAACATAACACCAATGAAGCTACAAGTTACCAAAACCTGTGGGATACTGCAAAAGTAGTTGTAAGAGAGAAATTCATTGCATTAAATGCCTACATTTCATTGCATTAAATGCCTACATCTCCATTATTTTTGATGGCTGAGAAAGACAGCACATCAACAAACTAATAATCATCTTAAGGAAATGGAAAAAGAACAATCTAATCCCAAACCTAGCAGAAGAAAAGAAATAAAAATTAAATCAGAGATTAATGACATTGAAAACAAAAGAATCTTTCAGAAAATTAATAAAATAAAAAGTTTGTTCTTCAAAAAAATAAATAAAATTGATAAAATTTTGGCCAGATTAACTAGAAACAGGAAAGTAAAATCTCTAATAATATAAATCAGAAATGATAAAGGAGAAATAACAGATACCATAGAGATACCAAGAGATTCAGGATACTATATTAAACTCTAAGCTTTGAAATTTGACAGTGTGAGGAAACGGATCAATACTTGGAATCATACTCTCTCCCTAGACTTAAAAAAGAAGAAATAGATTTCTTTTTTTTTTTAAATAATTTTATTAAATCATAATTGTGTACATTGGTGCATACTATTTGAGATAGCCTTCATGGCATTTTCTTAATCACTGTATGAAGACATTGATATTCTACATTTAATAAGTTTCACCAGTACCCTGCTAAGATGCACCGTAGGTGTGATCCCACTAATTGCCCTCCCTCCACCCAAGAAATAGATTTCTTGAACAGACCAGTATCAAGCACTAAGATCAAAGAAACAATAAAAAAGTCTCCCAACAAAAAAATGCCCTGGTACAGATGGTTTCACACCATAATTCTATCAGACCTTCAAAGAAGAGCTTATGCCCATACAGCAGAAATTATTCCAAAAAATTGACAAGGAAGGACTATTTCCCAACATGTTCTCTGAAACAAACATCACCCTGATACCAAAACAGGAAAAGACCCAACTAAAAAAGGAGAATTACAGATAAATTTCACTAAATAAATAAATATGGATGCAAAAATATTCAATAAAGTCTTAGCCAACATTACAGCTACACATTAAAAAAATTCTACATCACTATCAGTAGGCCTAATCCTGGGGATGCAAGGCTGGTTTAACATTCGCAACTTCATAAATGGAATTCACCATATCAATAGAAATAAAAACAAAGACCATATGATCCTCTCAATATATGCAGGTAAAGCATTTCATAAAATTCAGCATCCTTTTCTAGCAAGAACACTTAAGAATATATGCATAGGTGGCAAATTTCTTAAACAGATTGAAGCCATCTATGCCAAACTGACAGTTAATATCATACTGAATGGAGTTAAACTGGAAGATTTTCCACTTAGAGCTGGAACCTGACAATGATGCCTTCTATCACCACTACTATTCTAAAAGTCCTGACAATGCAATCAGGCAAAAGGATATAAAGGGCATCAAAATTAGAGCATAGGAGATCAAACTCTCACTCTTTGCTGATAATATGATCTTATTCTTAGAAAACTCTAAATACTCAACCATAAGACTCTTGGAAGTGATCAAGAAATACAGTAACATCTCAGGATATAAAGTCATTGTCCATAAATCAGTAGCCTTTGTATATACCAACAATAGCCAAGTTGAGAAGCTAATCAAAGGCATAATTCCCTTCATGGTAACTTCAAAGATAATAAAATACCTAGGAATATACCTAACAAAAGAGATGAAGGAGTTCTACAAAGAGAATTATGAAACCCTAAGAAAAGAAATAGCAGAATACATTAAGAAATGGAAACACATACCATGGTCCTGGCTGGGAAGAATTAACATTGTTTAAATGTCTATACTTCCAAAACTAATCTATAGTTTCAATGCAATCTCCATTAAAATAACAACATCATACTTGGAAAAAATAGTTCTTTGTTCCGTATGGAGCCAGAAAAAACCCCGTATAGCAAGGCAATTTGTAGTAAAAACAAAGCCAGGGCATCACCTTACCAGACTTTAGGTTACATTACAAGTCCATAGTGATTAAAACAGCATGGTATGGACACTAAAATAGAGATCGGAACTGAATAAAAAACCATGAGATGAAATTAACATCTTATAGTCACTTGATCTTTGATAAACCAAACAAAAGCACTGGGGAAAAGAATCCCTATTTAAGAAATGGTGCTGGGAGAACTGGATAACTACATGTAAAAGACTGAAATTGGACCCTCACCTTTCATTGCTAAAATTGATTCATGATGGATAAAAGATTTAAATCTAAGTCATGAAACAATTAAAATCCTAGAAGAAAATGTGGGAAAAACTCTTGAAGATGTTAGCCTGGGGAAAGATTTTATGAAGAAGACTTCTGTGGCAATTGCAACAACAACAAAAACAAACTCATTGGACTTAATTAAACTGAAAACCTTCTGCACAGCTAAGGACACAACAACCAAAGCAAATAGACAACCTTCAGAATGGGAAAAGATATTTGCATATTACCAATCGGACAAAGGCTTGATAACTGGTATACACAGAGAACTCAACGTAATCAACAAAAAGGAGCTAACGATCTTATCTATCACTGGGAAGAGATGAACAGATTCTCTCTAAGTAAGACAGATGGATGGCTAACAAACATGTGAAAAATGCTCATCATCCTTTATCACCAGAGAAATGCAAATCAAAACCACCCTAAGATATCTCCTAACCAACCCTAGTAAGCCCACACACACAGTCCCAAAGCTGCAGATGCTGGCATGGATGTGAAGACAGGGGAACGTTTTTATGCTGCTGGTGGACTACAAACTATGCAGCCTCTTTGGAAAGAAGTATGGAGAATCTTCAGATAACTCAAATATGATCTCCCATTTGATCACATAATTCCACTACTAGGCAGCTACCCAGAAGAAAAAAAATCATTTTATTATAAGAACATTTTCTTTTCTTTTTTCTTTCTTTCTTTCTTTTTTTTTTTTTTTGAGACAGAACCTCAAGCTGTCTCCCTGGGTAGAGTGCCATGGCATCACAGCTCACAGCAACCTCCAACTCCTGGGCTCAAGGAGATTCTCTTGCCTCTGCTTCCCAAGTAGCTGGGACTACAGGCGTCTGCCACAATGCCCAGCTATTTTTTGGTTGCAGCTGTCATTGCTGTTTGACGTGCTCAGGCTGGATTCGAACCTGCTAGCTCAGGTGTATGTGGCTGGTGCCTTAGCTGCTTGAGCCACAGACCCCGAGCCTATAAGGACATTTTCACTAGATTGTTTATTGTAGCTCAATTTAAAATTGCCATGTTGTGGAAACAACCTAAATGGCCATCAATACAGGAGTGGATTAACAAACTGTGATATATGTTTACCACGGAATACTATTCAGCCATAACAAAAGATGGTGACTTCGTATCATTTTTAATATCCTGGATGGAGTTGAAACACATTCTCCTTAGTAAAGGATCACAAGAATGGAAAAGCAATTATCCAACATATCCAATACTAATACGAAGCCAGTAGACGATCTAATGCATGCCCACATAAGAGAAAAGCTCATTTCAATTCAAGTCAGGGGGAGGAGTAATGAGAGAGGGGGAGAGAGAGGAGGAATGGGCACAGTGCGAGGGTGTTTGGCACAACTTTTGTGTGCAGAACATAATCACAAGAGAGACCTTCCCTAACAAAATCAAATGTTTTGCCCTGGTTGTTTGTACTCTCACATTAACTTGAAATAAAATGAATAAATAAATAAATTTAGTTTATTACAAATAAAAAAAAGATTTTTGAAATGAATGAAAATGGAACCCTAACATATCAAAACCTGTGGGATACAGCAAAAGCAGTGTCCACAGGAAGATTTATAGCATTACATGCCTACATCAAAAAAGTAGAAAGATTATAAATTAACCTCATGATGCAACCCAAGAAACTGGAAATGCAAGAACACATAAAACATAAAATTATTCAAAGAAAACAATAATAAAGACTAGAGCAAAATTAGACACAAAAAAGTTTACAAAGTTTCCATGAAATGAAAAACAGGTTCTTAAAAAGATAAGCATAATTGATAAACCACTAACTAGAGTAACAGAGGGAAAAAAAGAGACAAAATCTAAATGAACAAAATCAGAAATGAAAAAGGAGACATTACAATTGATACCCCAGAAACCAGAGATCCCCAGAGACTATTATGAACAACTATATACCTACCAATTAGAAAACCTAGGAGATATGGATATGTTCCTGTAAAAATACAACCATGTAAAATTGAACCAGGAAGATATAAAACTCCTAACCAGACCAATAATGAGTAGCAAGATTGAATCAGTAAGAAAAAAATCTGACCAAAGTCACGGATCAGATAGAGTCACAGCTCAATTCTACCGAAAGTACAAAGAAGAATAATCTTTGAATTCCAATTTTGATGGAACTGTTCAAAAATGTTGAAGAACTCATTCTACAAGACCAGTGTTCCCTGATACCAAAATCAGACAAAGACTCAACAACAACAACAAAAGTAGAGATCGATATGGCTGATGAACGTAGATGTGAAAATTCTCAACAAAATACTAGCAAATTAATCCAAAAGTACATCAAAAACCTAACACACCATGGTCAAGTGAATTTTATATCAATGATACAAGGATGGTTCAAATCAATACATTACATAAAAAATTAAGGACAAAAACCATGTGATCATATCAGTAAATGTAGAAAAGTCATTTAATGAATTTCAGCACCCTTTATGATTACAAACCTTCCATAACCTAGGCATAGGAGGAACATAACTCAAAATGATAAGGCCATACATGACAATCCACAGCCAATGTCACGCTGAATGTGGAAAAGTTGGAATGATTTCCCTTGAAATCTGGAGCAAGATAGGGATGCCCACTTTCACCACTTCTATTCAACATAGTGCTGGAATTTCTAGCCAGAGCAATCAGGCAAGAGAATGAAAAAGGTGTCAAAGTATCCCTGTTCGCCAATGATAATGATCTTATATCTAGAAAACCCTGAAGACTCCATGAAAACACTTCTTAGATTTGATAAATTCAGTAAAATTTCAGGATACAAAATCTATATACAAAAAACCATAGTGTTTTATACACCAATAATGATCAAGCTGAGAAGTAAATCAAGAAGGTAATCCTATTTACAAAAGCTACAAAAAATTAAATACCTAGGAATATGTTTAATGAAGGAAGTGAAAGATTTTTTACAAGGAAAACTACAAAATATTGAAGAAATAAATTTCAGATGATTCAAACAAATAGAAAAACATCCCATGCTCATGGATCAGAAGAATTAATATCATTAAAATGACCATAATTCCCCAAGCTACAGATTCAATGTAATCCCTATCAAAATACCAATGTCATTTTTCACATAATTAGAAATAATAATCTGAAAATTCATATGGAACAAAATAGGAGCCTGAATAGCCAAATCAATCCCAAGCAAAAAGAACAAAACTGAAGGCATCATACTACCCGACTTCAAATTATACTGTAAGTTGTAGTAACCAAAACAGCATGACATTGGTATGAAACAGATGCATAGCTCAATGGGATGGTATAGAGAAGCCAGAAATAACCACATATCTGTAGCCAACTAGACTTTGACAAATTCAACACGAACAAACACTGGGGAAGGAACACCCTTTCAATAAGTGATGCTAGGAAGGTTGGATTTGCCCCATACAGAAGGATGCAGCTGCATCCCTACCTCTCTCCACATACTAACATCAACTCAAGATAGATTAAAGACTTAAATGAAACCATAAAAATAATAGAAGAAAGCCTATGAAAAACACTTCTGGACCTTGATCTAGGCAAAGAAGTCATGAAGAAGACCTCAAAAGCATGAAGAACAAAACCAAAAATAGATAAGTGGGACTTATTTAAACTACGAGAAAAAATCAACAGAGTGCAAAGACTACCTTCAGAATGGAAAAAAATTTTGCAAACCATGCATACAACTGGGAACTAATATCTAGAATATACAAAGAGGTTAAACAACACCTCTCCCCCAAGAATATAAGCAGGCATTTTTCAAAAGAAGATATTTTTTATCAATAAAAACACAAGTGCCTCTTTTTGAAGTGATTAAGGTATCAAGAACTGCGGAAGGTAGATAGGCTGACTTCTCAGCAGAGCACTCTGCCTCAGTCAGTTCTGGGGTAACCAGGGAAAACACCTGCAAGCAGGCAATTCCTGGGGGTTCTTTAGAATCACAAAATAGGAAAAGAATCTGGAGGTACCCCAGGATGGCCCATGCATTTGAGAGTCAACAGATGGGAGGGATTAAACTCTTTGACTATGTAGTTAAACTAGAAAACCTGGTTTACTTCCCCTACCTGAATAGAACTGACTTCTCCCTCCCTATCTATTTACATATACCACTGGTTATTTACAACCCCCCTGCCACTTACCCTGGCTTTCTCTCTATCCAGTCTTCCTAGGAACTTGGAATTATTTTACCCTATCTTTTGCATATGCACTTTTGTTAAAAACTAATGAAAACTTTCTGAAGAAGCCAGAAAGGGGCTGCATTATCTTGCTCTACCCAGCCTGAGTTAGTACAAACCATCTCCAGGAATTCCCAGACCTGTTTTTCCTTAAAAAATGGTGTTGAGTTAGTTATTTCCAGTATTGTTCCCAGCCAGCATTCAAACCATGTCAGGGTTTGCATGGATTGACCCCTGACAAAGGACTTCTATTTTGGAATACTTTCCAGGCTAAGCTGCTCATTTCAGAATATATTGCTTGAAGGAATTCAAGGTATTACTTGTGAAAATGAAAACAAAAATCAAAAACAAAGGTTAATAATTGGAAGAACTTGTGATCTTAACTCTTGAGTCCAGAGTGCAGGTAGTCAAGATTTCTAGATTGGGGTTTGATAGACAAATGGCCAATAAACATATGAGAAATGTTCATCATTACTACTTATCAGAGAAATACAAATTAAAACCACAATGAGACATCACTTTACCCCAATCAGAATGGCTATTATTAAAAAGACGAAAAATAATGTGTTGACAGGGATGCAGAGCAAAGGGAACACTTACATACTATTGGTGGGAATGTCTTCCATTGAAGACAGCATGGTTATTTCTCAAATAACTTAAAATAGAACTATCATTTGATCCACAATCTCACTACTAGATATCTGCTCAAAGGAAATTATTGTATCAAAAAGATACCTGCACTTGAATGTTTATTGTATCACTATTTACAGTAGCAGCGATATGGAATCAACCTAAGTTCTCATTAACTTATGATTGGATAAAGAAAATGTGGTCTCTATACACAATAGAATGATATTCATCCATAAAAAATAAAATCATGTCCTTTTTTTTTTGAGACAGAGCCTCAAGCTGTCGTCCTGGGTAGAGTGCCATGGCATCACAGCTCACAGCAACCTCCAACTCCTGGGCTCAAGCGATTCTCCTGCCTCTGCCTCCCAAGTAGCTAGGACTACAGGCACCTGCCACAATGCCCAGCTATTTTTTTGGTTGCAGCCATCATTGTTGTTTGGCAGGCCCAGGCTGGATTCGAACCTGCTAGCTCAGGTGTATGTGGCTGGTGCCTTAGCCTCTTGAGCCACAGATGCCAAGCCAAAATCATGTCTTTTTATTTTATTTTATTTTTATTGTTTGGGATTCATTGAGGGTACAAAGAATTAGGTTACACTGATTGCATTAGTTAAAATCCCTCTTATGATTATGTCCTGCTCCCAAGAGGTGTGCCATGCACTGTGACCCTCATCACCCCCCCTCTTCTCTTCCCACTTGCTCATTCCCCTACCCCCTCCTTGTATTAGCTCATGTACTGCCTTCATATTAGAATTGAGTACATTGGATTCTTGCTTCTCTATTCTTGTTATGCTTTACTAAGAAGAATGTGTTCCACCTCCATCCAGGTTAATACAAAAGATGTAAAGTCTCCAGTGAGAATGGCCCACATCATAAAGTCTCCAAGCTGCAGATGCTGGGGTGGATGTGGAGAGAAGGGAACACTTTTATACTGCTGCTGTAACTGCAAACAAATACAACCTTTTTGGAAAGAAGTATGGAGAATCCTCGAAGAACTCAAATTAGACCTCCCATTTGATCCTGTAATCCCATTACTTGGCATCTACCCAGAAGAAAAAAATCCTTTTATCATAAGGACATTTGCACTAGACTGTTTGTTGCAGCTCAATTTAAAATTGCCAAACTGTGGAAACAGCCTAAATGTCCACCAACCCTGGAATGGACTAACAAGCTGTGGTATATGTATACCACGGAATACTATTCAGCCATTAAAAAAGAAATCATGTCTTTTGTAACATGGAGGGAACTAGAGGACATTATATTAAGTAAAATAAGTCAGGCACAGAAGACAAACATCACATGTGGACATGTGGACACGCGGACATAGGGGGTGGACTGGAAGAACCTGAAGACTTAGAAGGGTAGGCAATAGCAGGGTGGTGGGCGATGAGAAATTACTTAGAGGGTCTGAGGTACATTATTTGGGTGATTGATGCACTAAAAGCCTAGAATTCACCATTATGCAATGTATCCATGTAACAAAATTGCACTAGGACCCCTTAAATTTATACAATAAATAAATAAGAGGCAAATGAAAGCATGCTTTCTTTAAAAAAAAAAATCTAAAACTTAAATAAAATTTCCTGCCTCCTTTTCTTACCATGTTAATGTAAAGGCAATAGATAAAAATATAGGACTCCAGGAGACCTTAATATTTAAATGAGCTGTGGCTATTTTTTTTTCTAGTTTTTGGCCAGGGCTGGGTTTGAATCTGCCACCTCTGGCATATGGGGCCAGCACCCTACTCCTTTGAGTCATAGGCACCACCCAAGCTGTGGCTATTTTAATATTCTTCCCATTAAGAATTGGCATCTGTGTCCCACCCCTTCAGTCTGAGCTGGACTCTGACTGCTTTGACCAGTAGAATTTAGTGAAGTGACCTCCAAGTCTGGCCATACAAGGTCACTCAGTGCCTGCCTCTGGAACATGCCCTCTGAGCAGTCTCCACACTGGACCCAGTAACTCCTCTCCCCGCTGGCCCAGGTCATAGTCTCCATGGAGCCTTTCATCATCCCAGCCCAGGTGCCAAGTATGTGGATAAAGATGGCTCCCAGTGACTCCTGCCCCAGTCTTCTGAGTCAACTCAGATGTTTGAGTTTTAGCCAAGGTTCCTGACAGGATAGACCAGAAACAAGTACTGCCCAGACTTCTAGGCCAAAGAGTTAGCAGGCAAAGTAATTTGTTTTACACCACTGAGTTTGGGGTAGTTTGTTAATTAACAAAAGATATCTGAAACATAAGTCCAAACTTAAATCTTGGGTAAAGAAAATTTTTTTCTAAAGCCAAAGTTCTCCTTGAACGTAACTATTTGGTTATCTGAAGTGCAGGGACAAGAGGGGCCTGAGGTCTCTGTCTGGACTGCCATAGGGTTCCCTCTGCATCCCTCCCAACCCATCATCAATCTGGCTCCTAAATCTTAGGTAAATTTCTTCAACTTTTAGTGCAGAAAAATTTAGTTCTGCCCTTTCCTCTCTCCATCCATCTCTCTGTCATCAAGTCGAGCACTCCAGGGTACACAGAACTCAACACTCTAGAATTAGATAAGCTGAGACCCAGCAAAGTGACTTTAATTTGTTTGGCATATATAGATCCGATTTCAAATCAAAAGTGTAGTTTATTATATCTCAAGCAAGAAGCAGTACAATTAATCAAACACCTAAACTATTGGCACAGTTTTGCCATCTTTTTTTCTTTATTTTTATTTTTTTATTGAATCATAGTTGTGTACAATAATTCAATCATGAGGTACAGTGTGCGGGTTTCACATACAATCTGAGATATTTTTATCAACCTGATTGACATAACATTCATGAGATTTTCCCATTTACTATGTGAAAACATTTTTGATCTGTATTTAGAAGTTTTCTCCTGACACTTCAAATATGCACCACAAGGAGCTTCTTTATGCCAGCCGCAAAGAAGCCTGGAGAGCAAGTGGCAATGAAATTGAAAAAATCATTTTCTACAGCTTGTTGAGAATTGAATTTTTTACTTGTGAGAAGTGGTCCACAGCCCAGAAAAAGGGGTAGCCAGTTAGTGCCAGGTCTGAAGAATATGCTGGATGTTAAAGAGTTTTCTAGTCAAGGTCCTGTAGTTTGAACAGTGTTTTCCGTGTGACAGCATTGTCTTGCAAAACAATTTGCCTGTGTATAGTGACCAATCGGCTGCTTAATCACAAGCGTCTTCATCATTTCATCCATCTGGTTGCAGTGGACATCCGCTGTAACTGACTGACCAGGTTTCATGAAGCTGTAGTGCAGTGGTTCTCAATCTTCCTAATGTCATGGCCCTTTTAATTGCTGCTGTAGTGGATAATACCAGTGGTGGTCATCAAACAGACACCATGAACTTCTTTTTGTGTGTGTATTATTTTTCTGCTTTTTTTTTTTAAATATATGTATTTTATTATTCTTCATTCGATTTTTGTGGGGGGGGGGGGGGGGGGGGGGGGGGGGGGGGGGGTGGGGGGGGGGGGGGGCGGGCGCGGGGGGGCGGG
>CAUYRH010162929.1:0-12426 GCA_963574655.1 Perodicticus potto | reverse complement strand
TTATTTTTGCAAAAAGAACCAAGATAAGCAGAAACTAATGAAAGTGGTTGCCTATCAGAGGGTAGGAATGGTGTGGGTGAGTAGGGAGGGTTGATACTTGAGAGCCTACCTCAGCCCTTTTGCGTGGTTTTTAACTTTGGGAACCAAGTTTGTATATTCAGAAAATTCAATCAGCAAAGAAGGAAGAAAGAAGCCCTAACACTGTATACAGAGAAATAAGAGAACTGAGCCGTAAATCAGACGGCTGACACAGCTGCGGCAGACTGCATTTTTTAAAGACATCTGTGGCCACATCCCCTGTCCCACTAATTCTCCAGCAATGGGCCTTGATATAACCCTATCAAGGGCAGCATCTATTTCTCCATTCCCTCAGGCTGGGAAAGCCCCTGTGACTGGTCGGATGGGTAGACATGGCAGAAAGGGCTGGGCCAGCTCCAGGGACACGCCTGCATTGGTCTACCAGCCTCCACTCCCTTCCATAAAGCCCTGAGCTTCCATATGAGAAATTCAGGTCCGTGTGCTGGAGAGGGAGCCCTGGGGAAGGTGCTGAGGCCCCAGACGTGTGACGAGCCTGTCCTGGACGTCCACTTTTGCATGACCTCATGTTGACTGTATCCATGTGAGATGCCCCCGACAAGAATCTCCCCGCTGAACATAGCCAACTACAGAGCTGGGAGAGACAATAAAATGCTGTTAAGTCTCTAGGTTTGGGGTGGTGTGTTATGCAGCAACAGGTAACCCTAACAATAACCACGTAGAAAGACAAAAAAAATATTCAAGTAACGTTTGAGAATAACCTCAATCTAAAGAGATCTTTCATTGGATATAAATCTTAAACTTGACTCAGCATGGCTTTTGCAGAAACTATTTTGTTTTTTCTATGATTCGTAAATGAGTAATCGTAGAGATGTCATAGGACAAGGAGAAACACGTGGCACAGAGGAAGCCAAGCAAGATTTGGGGCATGGCACCAGCAGAACCGGGAGCTCGTGCCCGGAAAACGCGTATGTTGCTCTCATGTTGATGCAGGTAACCCGGCTCCACCTGCCGAAGGCCCAGCACCTGTCAGCACAAGCACATGAGTGGTCAGCTTGGTCCCCAAATATCCTTCTTCACTAACCAAGAGCTCCATGTTCAAATGACCGATTCCAGGGCTGACACCAGTGAGAGGAGCCTGGAATGTCTTGTTCTGCCACAAAGTAACAACGTGCTCCAAGGAAGAGGAAAGCACATTACAAAGAAGGGGCTCCCGCTGGCCAAACCAAGGCAGTCTGAGCATCAAAATGAACATGAGACTAGCCTATAATGCATCTAATCATTTTAAATGAGAGAGCGAGACCAGGTGTCCATGCTTGTTTTAGAAAGCAAACGAGGGACAGAAGGGGAGTTTCTTCTTTACAGCACCCTGTGGAAGGAAAGAAGGGTAAGAGTCAGAAAGTCACAACTTTGCAAACAACACAGTAATGAATGATTCATGCAAGAACCATCAACAGATGTTAAAACCAGTGAGTCTAAGTGTATTCGGGAACAGTTTGTTTCCGTGGTTTCCGAGTAGCCCTCATAGACTATTCATTAACTATGAGGGGGAAAGGGTATTTCTGTGGTAGAGGAAGCTGGTGATACTGCCTTATCCAGGTGATCAAAGTAGCATCTCTAACCATAGGACAAGGTGGCCCCACGTGCCTCCGATTCAGTGCCCTGAGGGTGTATCCTTGCCAAAGACGCCCACAGATATTTAATTATAAAGAAACCATCAGACAAAACCCAAACTGATGGACATTATACCAAACAACTGGTCTGTACTCTTCAAAAATGTCAATGTCAAAAAATAGGAAAGACACACTCCATTCACAGCTGCACCATGCTCAGTACCCAGGAGGTAAAGCAGCCTAGTGTGTGTCCCAGGCGATGGGTTAACAAAAGGGAATATTGTTCAGCCTTACAAAGGAGGGGAATTCTGATACATGATAGACAGACCTTGAGGATATCACGCTCCTGAAATAAGCCAGGCACAAAAGGACAGATACAATGTCATTCCCCTTCACTGAGATCCTAGGCTAGTCAAAGTCTCAGGGAACAGAAAGAAAGAGAACGGGGGTGACCAGGGGCTTCAGGGGAGAGGGAACAGGGAGCTATTGTTTCATGGACAAATGAAGAAGTTCTGAAGGTGGCCGGTGGTGATGGCCGCACAGCAGTGAGGACATGCACTGGGGTAAGCAGGCTGATCTCTCCATGGCCCCCGATTCAGGGTCAAGCACACAGGTGGGCCATCCCTGCAGACCCTCCAGATCGCTGGAGAAAGAAGAGAGGAACCTGGGAGTGGCCCAGTCAGGGGAACGTCAGTATGACCATCTCTGCATGGGGGAAGAGCACAACAGGCCAGTTAAAACCTTTGGACTCCTGGTCAGCATTTTAGATTAGGGGAGTCAAGATGTCTGCCCTACAGAGACAAAGTCTGCTCCCCCCACTTTCCTAAATACATGTTATCAGACTGTTCCAGACATTTCAGATTACCCCACCTTCCTGAGCTTCCTGAGCTGAGCTTGCTCTCCAATCCTATTTTTTGAGCTCAATAAAAGACCCTGAGGGATTGGAATGGTGCTGCACTGCCTCGGTCTGCACCCGGTGCCTGAGACTGTGTGTGCCTCCCCAGGCTTCTCAGGCTGGAGGTGTGAGTCGGCGTCAGTCTCCTTTTCCTTCAGCGCCAGCTCCCTTGTCGGGCCCCAGCCTGGGTCAGGGTCCCCCAGGAGCCCCAGCAATACATCGTGAGATGTACGTGGCTAAGACAACAAATGCCATGTGTATTTTACCACAATTGATTTTTAAAAAAGGAAAAAGGAAGCCTAAAGAATAGTAAAAAGACATGACAAAAGCTCTGTGAAATCTCAGACTGTGAAGGAATAAAGAGACGTTACTAAGGACATTGTTAAGACAGTTGGCAAGATTGGGTATGGGCTGTATTTAGATAACGGTGTTGTGTCAATGCTAAATTTCTTGAATGTGATACCATTCTTGTGCCTTGCTAGGGAATGTCCTTATTTTTGGGAGACACACACTGTAATATTTAGAGTTAAAAGGTTACAATGTCTGCAGCTGACTTCCAAACATTTCAGCAGATAATGCTAATGTGTGTGTATGTGTGTGTATTCACAGGGAGTGTGTTATGTACGGGTGTGTATTCGCAGGGAGTGTACATGTGTGTATTCATAGGGAGTGTGTTTGTACGTGTGTATATTCGCAGGGAGTGTACATGTGTGTATTCAGGAGGAGTGTATACATGTGTGTATTCACAGGGAGTGTGTATGTATGTGTGTGTATTCACAGGGAGTATATACATATGTGTATTCACAGGGAATGTGTTTGTATGTGTGTGTATTCAGGGGGAGTGTATACATGTGTGTATTCACAGGGAGTGTATATGTGTGTATTCACAGGGAGTGTATACATGTGTGTATTCACAAGGAGTATATACATGTGTGTATTCACAGGGACTGTGTATATATGTGTGTGTATTCACAGGGAGTGTATATGTGTGATTCAGGGGGAGTATGTATATGTATGTGTATTCACGGGGAGTGTGTACATGTGTGTATGTATTCACAGGGAGCATATATATTTTTGTGTGTATTCACAGGGAATGTGTGTGTGTGTGTTCACTGGGAGTATATATATTTGTGTGTGTATTCACAGGGAGTAGGTACATACGTGTGTGTGTGTGTGTGTTCACAGGGAGTGTGTACGTATGTGTATTCACAGGAAGTAAATGTGGCCAAAACAGCACTTGTGAAGCTGGTGAAATCGCAGCATCTGTGAAGTGGGTGAAACCTGCACTTGCTATATCGTTCTTGCAAGTTTTCTCCATGCTTGAGACTTTTCAGTATAAAAAGCTGAAGTGAAAAACAAATGAAAGCAAGGGGGAAGAAAGGGGGGAGGAGTCTGTGGGGCACCTGCTCTGTGCAGTGCTGGGCAGCAGCCTGGTCACTGCATGGGCCTCACGCCCTCCCGGACTTACCGGCTCTCCGCAGCCGTCAGAGCCAGTCAGTGCGCTGGGAGCAGCGAGCAGCGAGTCTCAGCTCCTTCTATCTGCAAAGCACCCCGTGCGTCGGTCTGGAGTTTCACGTCTTTGAACCTGGTGATGCCTCACAGCCACCAGGGAGGGACGTGGACACTGAGGCTGATTTTAGGGGAGCAGACTGCCCAAGGAGGAGCCATCTGACCTGGTGGTGGGTGGGGATGCAGCCAGCTCTGAGCCAGTCTCTGAGACGCAGGACGCCTGCTCCCTCTTTTCCAGGGTGAGGTGGAGACAGTGAAGGCTCTGAATGGAGAGGCAGCGGTCGCCCATGGCGTGGCCCCCTCATGCTCCTGCTCCCTGGGGGCCAGGTGGGCTGGGGCACCACGGGGCAGAGCCGGAGCTGTGTGAGGAGGAACGCTGGGCAGCTTCCTCCTGCTGGGCTCTGGCCAAATGCTGCTCCTCCCAAGATGCCAGCTGCTGAGTTCTGCCTGTGGCTCTGATCAGCTCTCTCCCCACCACAGGGGTGGCAAGGCCCCCCCTTCCACGGGAGCAAGGTGTGCCTGGAGCATCCTTTCCCCAAGAACACTGCACCTCTGGGAAGACATCACTTGCTCTGAGCCAGCCTGTCCCCTGCTCTGCTGCCTTGAGCCCCTCCACCACCTCCGAGGGCTCAGTGCCAGCTTGGTGGCACCTCCTGACAAGCTGTGTGGGACGGTCTTCCATGCCCTGGGCATTCAGCAAGAACTTGTTCTGGGGCAAGAAGCTAAAATCCTCGAAAAGAGGCAAATAGGGAAAATATCATCTAAAAATATCACGTGACAAAGTGCTGACCTTCAGCTCTTTGTTGCCCACCTTGTAAAAATGGTACCAGCCTCTTGGCAGCTGGAGGGGGCCCAAAAAGTGTGTGGCTTGGCCACATTTTGTAGCAAAACCCTCTTAACCCACAGGAACACTGAGGCCCTCTCTCCAAAACCAGCTGCCAGGCCCACCTTGCACATCAGAGATTTATAACATTTTTATTGCTTTGGAAAGACCCTCCTTGACCTTTCTATGACCTAAAATTAACACCCAGAAAGCATGAAAGCTCTTTAAAATATTACCTTTCTCCCCTGCCCCAGAAAACTCTGTGTCTCTGCCTCAGGCTGTGAGTTAGACTTGGAGCGAATCAGAGGCTGGCCCTCCCAGAGAGCTCTCGTGAGCTGGCGTGGCCTTGGTGGCTGCCCCTCTCAGGAGAAAGGGCAGAAAGGAAGCACCAATACCCACTTGATAAAACCCCTCCTGGGACCTACCCACATTTAAAAGATATCCAGATTTATTTTTTGAGTAAATACTTCAAATATTAGCTGATTTAAATATTGCACACCTTGTAAATGTGGTTATTGCTCAGCGGTAGGGAAAAGACCCTCATCTGAGTTCTGCAATCGTTTCTGAGAAGGGCTGCAGGTGAAGACTGAAGGCCCAAAGGAGAGAAGTGAAGTTGCCTTTGACCTCCACGCACAGGGCTGGTGATGCAACCAGGCAAGTCTCTGGAACCGACTCAGGTCCCCGACTGAGAAGAAGAAGTGTCTGCTCCCTGGGACTGTGTCTGCTCAAGAAGGCATTCTCATTCCAAGATGAAATTAAGGCTTGGCGACTTAGATCTTGTCCAAGGTCATGGGCTAGAAACTGGTCAAGCCAGGAATAAAGATCAAGTCCTCCAGCTCCAAGCCCTAAGAAGGGCTGCAGGTGAAGACTGAAGGCCCAAAGGAGAGAAGTGAAGTTGCCTTTGACCTCCACGCACAGGGCTGCTGATGCATGGCCTTCCTGCTGCAGCCCTTGGGCTTCTAGAACACTGAAGCATCTGAAATGCGGCCCTGAAACAGGGAGTGAATGCCCAGGCCCTCTGAGCAGCAGTAAAAGTATCTACAGGAGAGGTGGCCCCACCCTGAGAGCCAGGGGCCATGGGAAAGGTCAGCTGACATCATGACCGTGAGGGACTCGCTGTGTGTTGGGACCATCCTGTTCCAAGGAGCAAAGATGTGCAAAGTCCCCGGGGAGGAGGTTAGTGCTGGAGAGACGCAGGAGGGGGCAGAGGGAGGGGGCTCCGGGTCGGCTCAGAGCAGCCTGGAGCCAGGACTGAGACAGCACTCGGGGTTCACTTGTCTGGCCCCCCTCAACTCCCAGGGAATCCACTCCCGGCCCTTGGTCGCCGCTGCCCTCTCCTGCTAGAGCACGGTCTTCTCTTTGCCCCTGTGCTTCTGGCCCACATCTCACCCTTTCACTCCCTGGCCAAGGCACGGCTGCCTCCTCTGTCCGGCTCCAGCACTGAATGTCCCCTTTGAGCAGAGCTGTCCTGCCAGGTCAGGCCAGAAGGCACCGTACAGTCCCCTAAGGACGGCCTTTGGTAGGAGTCCTGCTCATGCAGTTGGCTGTGGCTGGTGAGATTCAATCACAGGGCTGGCTCCCTTGGAAGGCCGCGTGGGGCTGGGGTGGACAAGGAGGGGATCAGGTGGCCCTGAGAGCAGAGCCCTCCATTCCGCCCCATCTCACCCGAATGACTTTCAGTGGTTGGCTCCGGAGCAGGTGTCCTGGTCTTTCCAGGCCTCTGCAACAGCAGCTCAGAGGGGCCCAGACGGCTTCTAAACAACAGAGATCCCCGTCCCACAGCCGTGGAGGCTGGAAATGCAAGGTCAAGACGGATTCCGTCTGGCGCAGACCCGCCCCTGATTCATGGGCAGCATCTCGCTTGGGGGTGAGGATTTCCACTTATGAATTTTGGAGTTAACATTCAGATGGAGTGGCAGGGGAGAGGAGATACCGCCCCCCGTCTGGGCCACCTGGGAGGAGAGTCACTGGGGCGAGAGTTCTTCACTCCAGTGCACACGGGCCTGCTGGGGTGGGGGGTCTGTGCAGCACCACGGGGAGAATATCACCCATCACAGCCGTGTGTTTGCCCTCCCTGTGGGGAGAGGGTCCTGTCTTCCCCGCTGAGCTCGGGAGCGCTGGCGACTGCAGGTGGAGATGTGGGGAACGTCCAGGCAGAACCACTGCGGCGGCCTGGGCTTCTGGGTTCTCTCTCGTCCTGCTGCCCGTGAGACCAGCAGCATCCCAGACAGAGGCCTGTGCTGATGCAGGATGGCCAGAGCAGAGCCGCTGCCCGGCAGCGGGCGCAGGGCTGAGTGAGCAGTCGCCAGAGCCCCCACCTCCAGCGTAAGCCCAGCGCGTGTGGAGCCTTAAATCTAACGTGTGTATTATGAGCGCCCGACTTCTTTTTATCTGCTTCTGTTTGAATCTCTTTTTTAAGAGGAAAAAGCCTGCTTCTGTCATTTGATTTACATGTACCTGTGTAAAAGGCATCTAGATGAATTTGGGGATAGAGGGTTTATCCTGTCCCCCCACCCAGGGGGCTCTCTTTGGCCGTCTGCGGACCCCTGACCTGGAGCCCACTCACAGCTGTGTTTCTGGAGATTTCCGCCCCTGAGATGTCTGTCTGGTCAGTGTGACGGTGCCTCTATCTGTTGCCGCTGTGCTTTTGGAGGGGAGAAGAGGCCTCAAAACGTGAACTTACAATGCTGTGCGGTCCAGAATTCCAGCAGATTCATTTCTTTGTTTTCTTAAATCAACTTAAGTCCAACTTTGAGCCCCGCCCTGTGGGGCTGGCAGAGAACATAACCCGCTCCCCTCCTAGACTTATGCAGAATCCAGAAGCTTCTGCGGTGCCCAGAGGCACACAAAGGGCGGGGAGCAGCCACTTGCTGCCAACCTGCTGCTGCAGCCTGAGGGTGGCGGCTGTTTCTGTGCCCCCCCAGCACTCAGGGATCCCCTCCAGGGAGGAAGAACCCCAGTCCCAAGCCCGGCCTCCCTGGGGCCCCGTGTGGCCGTCCTCCCAGAACCCTCCTCCCAGATCCTGGGCCCTGGGGACCCACAATTCTCCTCTTCCCAGTCTCGGGAATTTTGTTCCCTCCCTCCTACTCACCCCCTGGGTTTAGGTTTTATGAAACGGGTTTAGGATTTTAAAAAATACAGAAAGAGCCTCTGGCTTCAAGCTGCTTTGGCTTTTTGCCTGGAAAAAAAAACCTGAGGCAAAAAAAAAAAAAAAAATTCACAAAGAACCGGGTGATCTGCTTGGAATTGGACAGAGACACGGAGAACAGAGCAGAGACAACCATTTCCACCCACTCCTGAAAGTCACCCCGTCACACATCCCATTAGGAGCTGCTGAATGAGGGAGCTGCCATTCTGAGAAATGACAGTTCTCGGGGAGGATCTGATGGTCCTCAAGCCTGGAAGCTGTGCCCAGGGGCGTGGGCACTTCTAATGCAGGGCCACGGTGCACAGCCACGTGGAACCAGAGGCGTCATACACCCAGTTATCATGGCTACTCATGGAGATGACCTCCGGTGACCAACAGAACATTGACCGACTTTTTTTTAATTGTCTTGTGTTTATTAGCAGTTGGGGAGAGCATTTGCCTATGGTTTGGAATGTTTACCATCAAAAGGGTATTTTCTAAACAAGCTTTCCCTGGAAGAGGAAGCTTCAGTTATTTGAAAGCTTCCTGGAAGCAGCATATTTTGCAGCAACACTGGTCAGCGAGGTGCTGCCCTGTCTGTCCTACTTCCTGATAGCATCGTCCATGACAGAGCATGGGAACGAGCCCCGGGCTCTCGTGCCTCGGTTTCCTTTGCAGCTCCCCAGGGACTCCGGGGAAACCCTCTCTTTTTGACTCCACTGTATTCATCTGCAAAGTGAACAGCCATCAGGGCTGGAACGGTGTCACCACCAAAACACACATCTCACGGGGGCATCGGAGTGTGGCCTTCGTTGGGGAGAACACCTTTGGGATGTGATTGAGAGAAGGATCTGGAGATGAGATGGTTCTGGCTTTGGGAGGGCCCTAAATCCAAGGACAAACGTCTTTATCTTTTTTTTTTTTTTAGAAACAGAGTCTCACTTTGTCACCCTTGGTAGAGTGCTATGGCTTCATGGCTCACAGCAACCTCCAGCTCCTGGGCTTAGGCCATTCTCTTGTCTCAGCCTCCCGAGTAACTGGGACTATAGGCGCCCACCACAACGCCTGGCTATTTTTTTGTTGCAGTTCGGCCAGGGCCGGGTTTGAACCCACCACCCTTGGTATATGGGACCGGCGCCCTACTCACTGAGCCACAGGCACCGCCCGACAAATGTCTTTATAAAAGCAGAAGAGAAGACAGGACCGGGAAGGAAGCCACGTGAGGACACAGGTCAGGGTTATAGGGTGGGTCCTGCTAGCTGAGAAGCACCACCTGGGCAGAGGCCAGGAGCGGATTCTCCCCACAGTCTCAGATAGAACCAGCCTGGCTGCCATGACTTTGGACTCCCCACCTCTGGCACCATGGGAGAAGAGTCAGTGTGTATTGTTTTAAGCGGGCCAGTCTGTGGCCATTTGTTACAGTATCTTGAGGAAAGTGACTAAGAGGTTATACTAAACAGGTAGTCTCGAAGAGTCCTTACAGATCCAGAGTCCCTAACTGGGAAACAGGGTCTTGCGTGCAGAAACCTACCTTTGTCACCTCCCTTCTCATCAGAATGCAAGCAGGCTGTGTGGAGGCTGCCCCACGGGCCACAGGGAAACTGAGCCGCAGCCATTGAAGCCTAGAGAGCAGTGGCTGTGGGAAACAAGGACATTCCATCTGGGAAAGGGATGGCCCACAGGCCACAGTGAGTGGCTCAGGTAGCTGCTGCCAGCATCTCGTTTGGGGAAAGGGATTTATCTTATTTTCAGTGGTCCAGAGGCAGCACCACCAGCTGCAGCAGTTTTCGTTTAACACACTAAACTCTCCTGCTGGGAGAGGGCCACAGCTCGAGGAGGGCAGGACACACTGTGAGTTCACGTAGAAGGCGAGGGCTCGTCCCAGCAGTGGGAGGCGGGCACAGCCCTCAGGGTGCTTGAGCTAGATGACTTCGAGGCACCTTTTGTATTTGAGGTGATGAAAGTTCCATTATTCCTGAAAGTTTCAGATCTCATCAATACTAATTCAATTTCATGAAATCAGAAATCTCCAATGGGCAGGGCCCAGGAATCTGCCTTTGCACAAAAAGCCACTGTGTCCCGGCGGTCTGGAGACCCAGAGCTAGTGACTGAGAGCTTCCTGAGTGGGTACGATCCGACCAAAGCCAGCTGCCACCCCCGGGCTGCCTCCCAAGGACACCCCAAGCCCCCCGCCCAGATGCGGGAGTCCCTTTCCTGCCCCATCATGGGGCAGGGTCCTCTGGTTTTGACAAATGCCCTTGTCGGCTACAAAGGGATCAGCCTCTCTCTCTCCATTTCTGAATATTGGCCAAGAGTGATAATAGGAGATAATTTCTTATAATAAATGCCCTTTTCTCCTCCTATTTTTTCCTAAAACCCACCTCCTTCTGGGAGCCATTCCTAGCTCCAATTTTCTGCCTTTTTTATTCTTTAACCTTTAACTTGGTTGAATTTATCAGCATGCGTCAATGTGTTTATTAACTTTGCATTAAAAAAAGTTTCTAATGGACACACACTAACTGTGGGTGTTCCCTGGTGCCAGTGCAGGCGGTCTGGTGCTTGTATCCGTCCTGTAACACGGAGCAGGTGCGTTAGCACCATCATCGCTTGAGTGTTTTCTTAGCGGTGACAACATTCGAGACCTCTTTCTTGTCTTGAAACACATATTATTATTAGCAGTAGTCACCCTGCAATAGAATACAGAAATGATTCTTCTTGTCCAACTGCAACTTCGTGCCCGCCGCCCACCCTCCTCCCTCTCCCCCAGCCCCCGCCCCAGCCTCCAGTCACCACTGTTGGACTCCCTGCTTCCCTGAGCTCAGCTCTTGCAAATTCCATGTTGAGTGCGCACATGTGGCATCTGTCTTTCTGTGCCTGGCTTGTGTCACCATGACGTGGTTGACCTGCCTCTCTCTAGACAAACTCCCTGGGAGCAGGAGCTGTCTTTATCTTACTCATTCTCAAAGTCCAGTCTTTAGCACAGGGTCTTAAAGTGTACTGGGGGTTTCTGTCCTGCGGGATTAGGATAAACAACAAGTAACATAGGCCGCAAATTTCTGTTCTGTCAGGGATCCAGCTCCTTCCACTCTCCACCCACCATTTCCAGGTGGTCCCACAGTCAGAGATGGCTGCCCCAGGTCCAGCCAGCATGTCCGATTGTCAGACAGCAGGAAGGACGAAGGGACATCACACTTCTGCTGATATTCATCCCATCAACCGGACCTCAGTCGCACGACTGTGCTAGACATAGAGGCATCAGGAAGCGGAGTCCTCCAGGCAGGGCAGAGAGGCAGCCTGCGCAGGAGGCTCAGTGGGGAGTGTTACCTGGAAAACAGACCAATCAGAGCCCTGCCTGCCGCTGGGATTTCCTGGTTGCTCTCTGTTTGACGGGGAGGGCGCCCTACTCTTTATTGGGCCTGATCCTTTTGTACACGTCTTGTCCACCCCAGGTGAGAGCAAATCCCTGGAGAAGAGACACGTCCTCTCTTTCTCCCTCTGTGTCCCTTTTGTACCTCACTTCTGCTGACCCCGCAGCCCCAGGCCCACCGCCCCATGCAGGGTGGGTTACAGCAGGAGTTTGTGGCTCGTGTAAGTGGTGTGGACAATGGTGACGCTTCCCATTGGAAGGCTTTGTTGCAGGCTGTCCTCTGCCTTGAGTGGCGTCCAGATGGGCCTCCGCTGCTCCCCAACATCTGGTGTAAATGCTCTGGTACCAGGGCAGGACTGTTCCCCAACTCCAGCCAGGAAAGGACTTTCTCATACTGGCGGGGTGTCCACTAATGACCACCTCCATGCACAGATGCTCAGGGTGGAGACAAAACACCACCGTTCTGAATTACTCCTAATGAGTAAGAGAAATGTGGGCCTCGGGCCCAGACAGAGCCTCTTAGTTATGGAAAAATTAACCTTCCATAATTAGGCCTTTATCCTCATCAGTCGTTTCCTCTCTGCTTTTGATGACTCCAATCCCATCTTCCAGCAGACTTACTAACATGCTGTGAGCGGAGTTGTTTGCCCATCGTCTTGGGGAGGGTGAGGAGCACGTTCGCCTCTTTGTTATAGATACGAGGGTGGCTGGAAAGTGCCCAGCGTGTGTGTGGGTTCCATCATGCATGCTGGGTACGTTCCAGACTTTTATTTTTTTTATTTTTTTTTAATAGATAATCTGATGTATTTGGGCAATGATATTTATGGGGTTTTTTTTTTGTGTGTGTGTGTGTGTTTTTTTTTATTAAATCATAGCTGCGTACATTAGTACAATCAAGGGGTACAATGTGCTGGTTTCATATACAATCTGAAATGTTTTCATCAAACTGTTTAACATAGCCTTCATGGCATTTTCTTAGTTATTGTATGAAGACATTTGTATTCTGCATTTAGTAAGGTTCACCTGTACCCTTCTAAGATGCACCATAGGTGTGGC
>CAUYRH010162927.1:0-10675 GCA_963574655.1 Perodicticus potto | reverse complement strand
CAAATCCTGGGTCATCTCAGCACAAATAGAGCATCTTCAAGACATATTATCATGAACTTGCCCAAAGTCAAGACAAAAGAGAAACTTCACAAGCAGCCAAGTAAGTGCCAACTGCCTTATGGGGCAGATACATCAGAGTGGGAAGGGACTTTTCAGCTGAAATTTTTAAAGACAGAAGAGAATGGTCATCTACCTTTAATCTTTTTAAACAAAATAATTTTCAGCCCAGGATTCTGTATCCTGCTAAACTGAGCTTCAAATTCAATGGAAAAATCAAATCCTTTATGGATATGTAAACATTGAGGAAATTCAACACAACTAGACCAGCTCTACAGGAAATACTTAGACCAGTTCTCCACATTGATCATCTCAATGACCCACCAGCAAAGCAAACACCCAGAAATTAAAGTACAAAATCTAGCTCCACAATGGTGCAAAGGATAAAACTAAAAAATGGACTGTAACAAAAGAACATGAATAGAACTCTACCACACTTATCACCTCTCAATAAATGTTAATGCTTGAATTCCCCACTGAAGAGGCACAGGCTGGCCAATTGGAAAAAAAGAAAAACAGAAGCTGTCTCTAGGTTGTCTCTAGGAAACACACCTAAACTTGAAAGACAAGTAGAGACTCAAGGTAAAGGGCTGAAAAACAGTATTTCGGTAAAATGAAAATCAGAAAAAAAGGATAGATTGCAATCTTATTTTCACATACAAGTGAATTTAAAGCAACTAAAGTTAAGAAAGACAAAGATGGTTACTTCATTGTGGTCAAAGAGGACATTTCAATTCTAAATATTTATGCATCCAACTTAAATGGTCCCAGATTTATAAACAGACCTGAGAATATGATGTCACATAACACCATAATAACTGGAGACTTTAACACCTATCTGACAGAACTGGACAGATCCACTAAACAGAAGGTAAACAAAGATACAAGGTACTTATACATGACCCTAGAACTAATGGGCTTAATAGACACATACAAAACACACCATCCCAAAGCTAAGGAATATACATTGTTCTAGTCAGCCCATGGAACATTCTCCAAAATAGATCATATCCTAGGATACAAATAAAACCTAAAAAAAATGAAACAACTGAAGTTATACCTTATATCTTCTTAGATCACAAGGTAATAAAGGTGGAACTAAACTCCAGCAAAAATTTTCATCCCCATTAAAGCCATGGAAATTAAACAACCTTATGCTCAATGCTGAGTCAAGGAAAAGATAAAGGTGGAAATTTTTAGATTCCTCAAACATAACAATAATACAGCTACCAGTTACCAAAACCTGCGGAATACTGCAAAAGCAGTCCTAAGAGGGAAATTTATCACATTGGATATCTATATCTAAAGATAGGTAAGAAAGAGAGCCCAGCAATAACCTAATGAATAAACTCAAGGAAATGGAAAAGGAAGAACAATCTAATTGTAGACCTAGCATTAGAAAAGAAAATAACCAAAATTAAATCAGAAATAAATGAAATTGAAAGCAAAAGAATCATTCAGAAAATTAATGAAACAAAAGTTTGTTCCTCAAAAAAAATAAATAAATAAAATTGATAACACTTTGGCCAGATTAAATAGAAATAGAAAAGTAAAATATCTAATAACTTTAATCAGAAATGAAAAATGGATTATAACAACATGTCACAAAGATGCAAGAAGTTATCTCTACCACAAGAAACTCTATGCCCAGAAATTTGAGCATGTGAAAGAAATGGACCAATATTTGGGATCACACCATCTCCCTAGATTTAACCAAAAAGAGATAGATCTCTTGAACAGACCAATATCAAGCACTGAAATTGAAGAAACAATTAAAAAGCTCCCAACAACAACAACAAAAAAACCCAGGACCAGATGGCTTCACACCAGAAATCTATCAAACCTTCAAATAAGAGCTTATACCCAGGTGGCAGAAACTATTCCAAAACATTGAGAAGGAAGGAAGCTTTCCCAACACATTCTATGAAGCCACCATCACTCTGATACCAAAACCAGGAATACATTCAACTAAAAAGGAGCACTACAGACCAATTTGACAAAATATTACCCAAAAGATTCCAGCCATACATTAAAAAGAATTATACATCACAATAAAGTAGGCTTCAATTCCAGGATGCAAGGCTGGTTTAATATATGTAAATCCATAAATGTAATTCTTCATATAAATAGAAGCAAAACCAAAGATCATATGATCCTCTCAATAGATGCAGAGAAAGCATTTGACAAAATTCAGCATCCTTTTCTAAGAAGAACACTTAAGAATATAGATATAGCTGGCACATTTCTTAAACTGATTGAAGCCATCTACAGCTAATCTTGTACTGAAGCTTTTCCACTTAGAACTGGAACAGAAAAGGATATCTTCTATCACCACTGCTATTCAACATAAGGCTGGAAATTCTAGCCATTACAACCAGATTAGAGACAGATATAAAGGGCATCCAAATTGAGCAGAGAAGGTCAAACCCTTGATCTTTGCTGATGATATGATTTTACACTTATAGAACACCAGAGATTCAACCACAAGATTCCTAGAAGTGATCAAGAAATACAGTAAATGTTGACAAACAGTCCCAATAAAATCAATGTCTACAAATTAGTACCCAATGATAGCCAGGTTGAGAAGCAAATCGAAGACACAATTCCCTTCACAGTAGCTTCAAAGAATATGAAATACTTAGGAATATGCCTAACAAAAGAAGTAAAGGACCTCTACAAAGAGGATTATGAAACAGAAGAAAAAGTATCCAATGACCTCAGCCCTACTATGAAACTAATTTATAACTTTCATATGAAGGTTATAACCCACTATAACATAAGAATATGGAGAAAGGGGCAAGGGAGGGGAGGGGTGAGAGGATGGGTGGAAGGAGGGTAATCAGTGGGACCACACCTACAGTGCATCTTAGAAGGGTACAGGTGAAATTTACTAAATGCAGAATATAAATGTCTTAACACAAAAACTAAGAAAAATGCCATGAAGGCTATGTTAACCAGTTTGATGAAAATATTTCAGATTGTATATGAAACGAAACCAGTACATTGTACTCCATGATTGCATTAATATACACAGCTATGATTGAATTAAAAAAAGAGCGAGAGAGAGATAGAGAGAAGTATGTAACCCTAAGAAACAAATAGCAGAAGACACTAATAAATGGAAGAACATACCATGCTCATAGCTGGGAAGAATCAACATTGTTAAAATGTCTATGCTTCCCAAAGCAATCTACAGATTCCATGCAGTCCCCATTAAAATACTATCATAATACTTTGAAGAACTGGAAAAAATAGTTCTTAGTTTTCTATGGAACCAGAAAAAATCCTGTACAGCCAAGACAATTTTTAGTAATAAAAAAAAGCCAGAGGCATCACTTTACTCAACTTCAAGCTATATTACAAATCCACAGTGATCAAAACAGCATTGTTTTGGCACAAAAATTAGAGACATGGACATTTGGAACAAAATAGAAAACAAAGATATGGAACCAGTCTCTTATAGCCATCTGACCTTTGAGAAACCAAAAAAGCATACATTGAGGAAAAGAATCCCTAATAAATGGTGTTGGGAGAACTGAATACCACATGTAAATACTGAAACTGGACCCACACCTTTCACTGCTTATAAAAATTGATTCAAGATGGATAAAAGATTTAAACTTAAGGCATGAAATGATAGACATCCTAGAAGAAAGTGTGGGGAAAACTTTTGAAGATGTTATCGTGGGTAAAGATTTTATGAAGAAGACTTAAGTGGCAATTGCAACAACAACAAAAATAAACAAATAAGACTTAATAAAACTGAAAAGCTTTTGTACAGCTAAGGACACAACAATCAAAGCAAATAGGCAAACTTTGGAATGAGAAAAGATACTTGTATGTTATGCATCCGACAAAGGGTTGATAACTAGGATCTATAGAAAACTCAAATTAACCAACAGAAGACAGCAAATAATCTCATCTATCACTGGGAAAGAACATGAACAGAATCTTCTCTGAAGAAGACAGATGAATGGCTAACATGAAAAAATGCTCATTTTCCCTAATCATCAGAGAAATGCAAATCAAAACCACCTTGAATATCACCTAACCCCAGTAAGATTTGCCCACATTACAAACTCCCAAAGTTGCAGATGCTAGAGTGGATTTGGAGAGAGGGGAACACATTTACACTCTTGGTGGGACTGAATACTAGTACGACCTCTTTGGAAAGTATGGAGAATCCTCAAAGAACTAAAATTAGACCTCCCATTTGACCCCATAATCCCATTACTAGGCATCTAGTCCAGAGAAAAATCGTCATTTTATCATAAGGACATTTGCACTAGATTGTTTATCACACCTCAATTTACAATCACCAACATGTGGAAACAACCTGAATACCCATCAACCCATGAAGAGATTAACAAACTATGGTATATGTATGCCATGAAATACTATTCAGCCATTGAAAAAGATGGTGACTTTACCTCTTTTGTACTACCCTGGATGGAGTTGAAACACTTTCTTCTGAGTAAAGTATCACAAGAATGGAAAAGCAAATATCCAATATACTCAATACTAATTCATGCCCACAGAGGAGAAAAGCTCATTTCAATTCATGTTGGTGGCAGGGGGAATGAGATAGGCAGAATAGGGGTGGTTGGGGTGCTGCTACTTAATGGGCACAATGTAAGGGTAGATGACACACCTTTTGAGAGTGGGGCACAACTACAAGAGGGACATTACCTAAGAAATTCAAATATCGTGGCCTGGCTATTTACACACTCACTTTAACCTGGAAACTTTTTAAAAAGCATACAATCCAAGGTTGGGTGCAGTGGTTCAGCCTCTAATTTAGCACTTTGGGAGGCTAAAGAAGGAGGATAACTGGACACCAAGAGTTGGAGACCAGCCTGAGCATGAGTAGACTCCATCTCTACAAAAATAGAAAAATGAGCCAGGCATAGTGGCATACACCTGTAATCCAGCTGCTTGGAAGACTGAGGTAGCAAGATCTTTTGAATCCATTGACTTGAGGTTGTAGAGAGCTGTGATGGCACCGCACTCTAGTTCAGATGGCAGAGGAAGATTATGTCTCAAAAAAAAATAAATATAATCCATGATGATCAAGTGGATTCATTCAGGTATGTAAGGATGTTTCAATATATGCATTGTCAATAAATCTGATTTACCACATAAACAGGAGTAAAAACAAAAACTCTATTATCATCTCAATAGACACAGAAAAATCATTCAAGAAAATCCAGCACCACTTCATGATACAAACCCTCAGAAAATTAGGCATAAAGAGAACAGACCTCAAAATAACAAAGATCATATATGACAAACCCACAGAGAACATCATGCTGAATGGGGAAAATCAGAAAACATTCCTGCTAAGAACTAGAAAAAGACAAAGGTGCCCACTTCTTTCAATATGATACTGGAAGTTCAGCCAGAATTATCAGTCAAGAGAAAGAAATAAAGGGTATCAAAATTGGGAAAGAGGAAGTCAAATTATCCCTGTTTGCTGATGTATAATCTTGTTTCTTGAAAGCCCTACTGACTCCACCAAAAGACTCCTAGAATTGATAACTAAATTCAGAAAAGTCTCAGGTTACAAAATCAAAGTGCACAAATCAGTAGCATTTCTATATACTAATCACAGTCAAGCAGAAATTTACAATATCTGCAAAGAACACAATACCATTTACAATACCCATAAAGAAAATAAAATGCCTACAAATATATTTAACCAAAGAGATGAATGAACTCTACAAAAAGAACTATAAAACAATGATGAAAGAAATCATAGATGATGCAAACAAATGGAAAAAATATTCCATGGTCATGGATTGGAACAATCAACATTGTTAAAATGTCCATATAACCAAAATGATTTATAAATTTAATGTAATTACCATCAAAGTGCCAATGTCATTTTTCACAGATCTAGAAAAACTTATCCTAAACTTCCTATAGAACCAAAAAAGAACCTGAATAATCATAACTTTCTCCAGGAAAAGGAATAAACATGGAGGCATCACATTACCTCACCTCAAAATAGACTACAAGGCTATGATAACTAGAACAGCATGGTACTGGTATAAAGGTAGAGACATAGACCAATGGAACAGAATAGAAATAAAACCATATAGCTAAAGCCAACTGAATTTTTTGCAAAACTGACAAAATATACTCTGAGGAAAGAATGCTCTATTCAATAGATAGGGCTGGTAAAACTGGATATCCACATGCAGAAGAATGAAATAGAATTCCTATCTCTCACCATAATAAAAATGAACTCAAGATATATTAAAGACCTAATATAACATGTGAAACTATAAAAATTCTGGAAGATATCACAGGAAAAACTGTTCTAGACATTGACCTAGGCAAAGAATTTTTATGACTAAAACTTCAAAAAAATAAATAAATGGGACATAATTAAATTAAAAAGTTTCTTCATAGCAAAGGAAATAATCAGCAGAATAAATATATGACCTAAAGAATAGTGGAAAATATTACCAAACTATACATCCAAAAAAGGGCCAATATCCAGAATCTACAAAAAATGTAAGCAAGTCAGCAAGAAAAAGCAAATAACCCCTTTAAAAAGTAGGGAAAAGACATTTTTTCAAAAGAAGATATACAGATGGCCAACAAACTTATGAAAAAATGCTCAACATCACTGATTATCAGGAACATGCAAATAAAAAACATAATGAAATACCACATTACCAGTACCAGAATGGCTTCTATTAAAAAGTAAAAAAAAAAATAGATATTGTCATGAATGCAGTAAAATAAGAATGTTTATATATTGTTGGTGGAACTTTAAATTAGTATAATTGCTATGGAAAACACCATAGAGATTCCTCAAAGAACTAACAATAGACCTATCATTTGATCCAGCAATCCTACTATTGAGTGTCTATCAACCCAAAGGAAAAGAACTTATTATGTCAAAAAGACCCTTATACCTGAATGTTTATTACAGAACAATTCGCAATTTCAAAGATGTAGAATCAACCTAAGTGCTTATCAATTCATAAGTGGATAAAGAAAACTGGTATACACACACAATTACGTGCACACGCACATGAAGTACTACTCAGGCATAAAAAGGAATGAAATAATGTCATTTGAAGCATCTTGGATGAAATTGGAAAGCATCATCCTAAGTGAAGTATCTCTGGAATGGAAAAACAAACACCACCTTCTCACTAATAAGTGGGAGCTAAATGATGGGTACGCATGGTCAGCAAGTGTTATAAAGGACATTGGAAACTAAGAAGTGGGAAGATGAAAGGAGAGCAAGGGATAAAAACTTACCTATCAGGTACAATGTACTCTATTCTCGTGACAGGCACACTAAAAGCCCTGATTCCAGAATTACACAATTTATCCCTGTAACAAGAACATGTGTACCTCCTAATATTTTGAAATAAAAATTATAAAAAGAAAGAATGGGATTTTTTTCAACACCTAGCAGGATGGATGAGTTCTCTCTATCTCCCCACAAACCCAAGAAAACTCACAACATTGTGGAAATGACCTCAGAAGACATTTTTTTTTAATTTTTATTAAATCATAACTGTGTACATTAATGCATTTATGAGGTACAATGTGCTGATACAATGTGGAATTCTTACATCTAACTGATTAACATAGCCATCTCCATTTAGAAATGCAGCATTCTGCAGCCTTAAAAAAAGATGGAGACTTTACCTCTTTTATGTTTACATGGAGGGACCTGGAACATACTCTCCTGAGTAAGGTATCTCAAGAATAGAGGAAAAACTATCCAATGTACTCAGTACTTCTATGAAAACAACTTATATTTACTCACACTTTCTTACGAAAGATAGAACACAACTATAGACCAGGACGAAGGAGAGAAATGGAGTGGGAAGGGAGGGAAGAAGGGAGGTTTGATAGAGGAAAGGTAAACAACTGGACCACACCTATGGAGCATGTTGCAAGAGTACAAGTCAAATCTATCAAGTGTAGAATGTAAATGTCTTAACACAATAATCAAGTAAATGAGGTGAAAGCTATGTTAATTAGTTTGATGTAAGCATGTCAAATTATATTTTAAAAAAACACGTTGTACCCCACATATGCATAAATGTATTCATGATCTATGTGTATATGACTTAATAAAAAAAATGTTAAAAAAAAAAAAGAAAAAGAAATGCAGCATTCTATGTTAGAAAGGGTACAATTCAGAACACATAAAATATTTCTACTGTTAATAAATAGAAAGCATAATGTATACTACACACTCTGGCAAATGCTTTATAATGTTTATCCAATTTAAATTCTCAATGAACAGTACTCTATGAATTAGTTATTTGTTAGCCCCACTTTATTGGTGAAAATACTGAGGTTTGGACAGGTTACTTTACTCAAGGTTACACAACGAGCCAATGGCAGAGCCAGAATTCAACTCAAAATGTCTGACAATGACACTCGTGGTCATGACCATGAGAAGATGTGTCTCTGTCATGAATCAGTCTTAAGCATTCCTTAATTCCTTGATTTCCTCACTTATGCTGAGAAATATTGCAATATCTGCCTTGCAGGACTGCTGTGATGGCTGATTCAAGTCAGGTATTTCAGGGAATAGATAGTATAAAACTATCTAAAATGAGAGTGCTTAGTGTACACATATTTAATTTATTATTGTCAATTCATATTACTAGCTACTATATCATCTTGGGCAAACCTCTTAGCATCTCGGGCCTTAAGCTCTTCACTTAGGTACTGAGAATTTGGGACTACAAGGTCCCAAGTTCTTTCCCACTCAGATGACTCCAGGTCAATAAAAAGTTGCAATCCTGATATCATGATAGGACCATAGGGAAGGAGGGAATTGATCTTCATGGAAAAGTGGAGTCTGTTATCAGCAGGGACAGAACTCCATGACAACCATGACACCAGAGAGCAAGGACTTGGCATGGTTTCTCCCTCTAATTGGCTTTCTTCCTTTTATCTCTGCTCTCCATGGCACATTTAAGAGGCCGCCTCTCTTGTTAAGAGAGTGGACATCCAGCTTTGTGACCAGACACACTCATCTTGGGGCACAAAATGCCCAACTGAACAATTCCTTTGGAAAAGAAGTAACAAATTTCAATCTTTTTGCAAGAACTCCGTCTTTCTTGAGGTATCCAGGCCAAGGTCACAGGACAAGACTTAGAACAGTGGATTCTGTACTATCTCAATATCCAGGTGATTCTTGCAGTAGGATCCACGTGGAACAAGGTTTACAGCTCTCAGCCTCCCATTCTTCAACTCTTCTCTCTCCCTCATTTCTACACACTACACTTAAAGTTCTTCAGTGGATTCTTTCTTCTTGCTCAAATTCTCAGCCTTCCATAGAAAGAGTAACCACAAACATCAAATTTCAGGTATTATTCTGGGGCAAGGGATGAGTATTTAATCCTTAAGGATATGGCCTTGAACTCTGTTACCTTCGCTTTTTTTATCTGTAAAATGGGAATGATAGAAATTAATCTATAGTGAGAGGAGACATATCTGTAAAGCCTGAAAGGTTGTAAAAGTCAATAATGTAGAGCTGAATCAAAACAACAATTTGCTGAGTTTCAGGGAAATTTCCGAGTTATAAAACCTGTTTGCACGTGTTTCTGAAATGTATCCACTTCAAGGATCTTTCATTTAATTTTTGCCCTTCAGGATTGTTTTTGAAATACTAATAATTAATTTGATTCCATTTAAATGTGTAGCTTTGATTCATGACTTCTGAGTAGTAAGAGACAAACTGAGTCTTAATGATATGAGAGAGTATTCATATACAATTTTACTAGGCCTGTGGAATATTTTAAAGAGCTCTCCAATGTCGTCTTTGGAGATCCTGAGATCTGGAGATAACCTGAGCAACACAGATGTCAAAGATGCCCACTCTAAGCACAGGTAGTGTTGTTCTGAAATGTTCCTTTTAACCTTCCTTTACTTCCATTGTTGTTTATTTAACAACATTCCCAGATTTACCCATTTTTTTAGTCTGCACAGTTTTGCACACTGATCATGTTTGAGAGTTTAGGACTAGAATTCTTATTTCATCAGAATTGGAAAGGATTTTGATCACCTACATTCATCTGGTAAAATCCTCAACCAATATGTACATCAAACACCTTTTTCTTCAAATTGTCCTGGGAGATAGTGAGCAAAAAATTAATCAAAGAAAGGGTGTCTATCGTTTTCTCTTTTCCTCTAGCTTACCAAATTTTAATAAGATAAATTCTCAGGATTAACTATATTATGAATAAGAGCAGCAATCCACAATTTCTGACCCTTTCCTGGGATAATATAAAGAATAACTATATTGTCTTTTTTATTTTTGACCACAATTTTCCCCCAATTCATCTACTGTATTTCCAATGTGTTTTATACAAGTGGGTTTTGCTTCCAAAATGGAGATTTGGGTGGGGGGAGGTACACAGAGTAACTTTTTTTTTCTTGGTTTTTTATTATTATTATTATTTTAATTATTAAATCATAGCTGTGTACATTAGTGCAATCATGGGGTACAGTGTGCAGGCTTCATATACAATCTGAAATATTTTCATCCAACTGTTCAACATAACCTTCATGAGATTTTCTCGTTTATTATGTGAAAACATTTGTGTTCTGCATTTAGTAGGTTTCACCT
>CAUYRH010162924.1:0-15404 GCA_963574655.1 Perodicticus potto | reverse complement strand
TTATGCCCGTACTTTGTACCCCTGAACTATGTATGAACCATGTAACTTATGATCCATGAAGTAATGAACTTGTGATGTATCTTATGATTTATGAACCAATATGTACCCCCCACCCTGCGACCCTGCTTTAACTGCTATGATTAGCTTCTGTATTACGCTAGCTTGCTTTGCTGACCACGCAAGAAAAATAGTATAAAAGAATTGCCCGCCTGGCATTCGGGGCTGCATGCCTTTGTGGTATCAGCCCCCTGCAGGTGTAATAAATTTATCAATTATTGCATCAAACTGGGGTCCATCTTTCTATCTCCGTGACTCAGTTTACTTCAATAGGTTAACAACTGTCCAAAAATAGACTGAGCTGCTTAGAACTGATCATATAAGATCCTTGTAAGGATGTATTTCCCATTCATAAAGCTTCATGAGAAGCCAACTTTATGTCAATCATGTAAATAGGTGTAAGCCCAAAGCCTTATTTCACCCCTATAGGTTTAACCTCCTTCCCAATCAAACCTTTATAAAAACACCTAAGTAACACCAAAAACTGACTGATTTATAATTCACTGCTCCTCCAACCCATTATCTTCATCTTATCTTCTATGAAAGGGGAAATGACAAGAAACAATGAGATCAAGGAAAAGTTTGGGGATAATATGCCCCAAGATAACTAAACTTTAGCTATATAATTTAGCAATCATTATTTCTCCCCATCCTGATTAAGTGTACCTACTTGTACACTTATTATCATTTATTCAACATCTACTTCATCAACCTATGATCAGTTTGATGCTTTCCCTTTAAACCCTCACTTCTCTACCTCTATTCGAGAAAGGTTTTAGAATGAGTCCTTAAAATTTCACTGTTGCACACTAAAGAAAGGGCTCAGTCTTTCTGTTCTATAGCTGTGTCTCTTCTTTTAGTCTTAGTGTCTGGACATTCCTTAAAAATAATTCATCTTTCCCACAAAGTATAAGGCAAAGATTAATTTTTGGTGTCTATAACATAAGTGCTATAGGCCAAATTAGTCAAAATATTGCAATTCCAAATATTTGATTAACTAGCAAAATGTCAGTTCCCTTCTCATTCAAAACTGGGAGTACTTTGCTGGAACAATAAGAGAAAAATAATAAGCACTTAGAAAGATATCACTTCCTATGCAAGAAATACGTACTGTAAGGACCAAAGTAACGCCATTTTGTTGATAGACTCCATTTTACAGGTTTGCTGTGTAAGTTTGGGGTGTTGCTTGTTTTACAAAATTTCGGTTCCCTGCTTCAGTTTCCGAGCTACACCCCCACCAGTTGAGCAACATCTGCTTCTTCCTGATTAGCAACTACCTTCCCGCTTCTGGGTCCACCGAGATATCCAATCAGCAAGTGACAAGATACCTAGACTCACCCTCACCCCACTCCCCCTCCCATTTTCCTTTCTGTACCCTATAAAATCACCCCAACCCAACCCCTCGGGGCCACTCGGTCCTGTCCGCCATTCTGACAGAGACTGAGGGCCCAAGCTCGAGGTTGCAATAAAACTCCACCCTTTGCCTGTGGATCTGAACGTGTGGCCTTAGTTTCTTCTGGGGGGAGTCCAAGATTCAGGCACAACACATACCTTATAAATTCCAAGCTTTATCTTGTTCTTGTTGGCATCCATTTCTTCCCACACATCTTTCTCTTGGGGACGAGGGTGTCCCAGAGAACCAGGCAATTTGTCTGGTGACACACCAACAGGGATGCCATTTTCCCCATCACTAAGCTGTTCATCTGGAAACACCTCATCTGTATTTTCTCGAAGCAAGTCTCCTGGGATGGGAGTGGCATTGGCAATTCTAAAAATGAGAGGACAAAAAAAGGTAAAACTTTAAAAGACCAGAATCCAAAATTATTATGAGACTATCCTATATTTTGTTTCTGGATTTAAATGATTAAATCCATATATAATTAAAACAGTTAAAAAAAACTTTGAAAACTTAGGTCATGCCAATTCTACAACATGAAGCTTAAATTTTGATCAATTAGAATTTTCAAGATGATTTTTAACAAATTCTAATATAGATTAGCCCATCAATATATCTATTTGTTTTGAAATGTGGTCTCATTATGTTGCCCAGGATGGAGTGCAGTGGCTATTCACAGGCACAATTATAGAGGACTACAGCCTTGAACTCCTGGGCTCAAGCAATTCTCTAACCTCAACTTTCTGAGGATTATAGACATATGCCAGCATACCTGGTTTGACAATCATTTTAAAAATCAGAAACATTTCATCTATTTTCCAAGAAGTCTTTGCCAATTATAATAATAATTCCTATTTTTTACCCATTTTTCTTTCTTTTTTTTTTTTTTAAAGAGATGGGGATCTCACTATGTAGCCTAGGCTGGTCTGGAACACCTGGGGGTTAAGTAAGGGCTTAGTTAGACAAATTGCAATATATTCCAGTAACTTTTGTTATCTCGAATATTGTATCTTGTATCTCTTGTAATTGCAGAAATCAAATGTCACTTGAATATTACACTTTTAATAGTTTTTTTCCTTTCTTAAAATGTGTATACATTTTTAGCACCCTCTGTGTGTATGTATGTGTGTATGTATATACACATACACACACACACACACATATATTCTACACATAAGTGAGATACTTTTCTTTCTCTGTCTGGCTTATTTTACTTAGTATAATGTTGTTTCTTATCTTGGCTATTATAAATAATGCTGCAATGAACACGGAAGTGCAGATATTTTATATGGTCAAGTAATTTTCAACAAGGGCACCAAGAAGACACAATGGGGCCCAATAAATGGTGCTGGGAAAACTGGATTTTCACATGCACAAGAATGAAATTGAACCCTTATCTTACACTATACACAAAAATCAATTCAAAATGGCCTAAATGTAAGATCTGAAACCATAGATTTCTTAGAAGGGAAAAGCTCTATCATAGTTTTTTAAAATTATGTATATTTTATTAGGTTTGCTATATTTCTTTTTCTACAAATGGGTATCCTTTGCACTTTAATGTGTAAATAATTTCATTTCAAGGTTTGCATTTCTGTTCTAATAGTTATTTTTGGATCTATATCCCTTTAAATGCTCTTAGTCCTCTATTTTCTTATTTAACCTTTTATTATTGGGTTACTCAGTTTTATTTAGTCTTATTTTGTTTTTCTTTTTCAGGGATTCCAACAATATTAATGTTAATCCTTCTCTCTCTGCCTTACTCTGGCATTTTCTCTTTAATCCTTTTAGATTATTTCTTTATTTCATTTTCATTCTCCTGGGGTTTTTCCTTGCTTTTATTCAAACTACCTTTATTAAAATTTCATTTTAATCTATTTGGCTTTGTATACCTTGCAATATAGTCTTCAAATATGAGATAATTTTGTCTTTTCCTTCCATTTCTTTTCTGAGTTCAATCAATTCAATTTTTTTCCTTTCCTAATAAGGTCTAAACCTCAGCTGTTGGACAGTGGTGGAATAACTCTTCCTTGGATGTTTAATCTCAGCTCCAGGAGTAGCAGTTGCACCTTATCACCTTATATTTGTACTGCATTCTTTTTTTTTTTTTTTTTCTGTTTTTGGCCGGGGCTGGGTTTGAACCTGCCACCTCCGGCATATGGGGCCAGCGCCTTACTCCTTTGAGCCACAGATGCCACCCTATACTGCATTCTTTACATTTCTCTTTACTTCTTACCACTCAATCCTATGTTACTACAATTCTCTGTTATTTACTATAATTAACAATATACAATATTGTGTATTTTAAAGCAGCTAGAAAAGACGACTTGAAATGTCCCCAACACAAAGAAAGGATAAACATGTGAGGTGATGGATAGTCTAATTACCGTGATTTGATCATCACACATCATATACATGTATTAATATATCACGTGTACCCCATAAGTACACATAATTATTATGGATCAATAAAAAAATTTTTTAAAGTAATTCTTTGTATTTTTTCCTACTCAAATTATTGTGAGTTTCTCTCTCCTGGTTAGACCCCAACTAACAGATTTCTTTTTTCTTTACCACTCAACTGACAAAGGGCATTTCTCCTCCTTTATTTTTTGTTTTTGAGACAGAGTCTTACTTTGTCACCCTGGGTAGAGTGCCATTGCATCTCAGCTCACAGCAACCTCAAAGTCTTGGGCTCAAGTGATCCTCTTGTCTCAGCCTCCCAAGTAGCTAGAACCTTGGCACCCACCACAATGCCTGGCTACTTTTTTTTTTTTTTTTTGAGGCAGAGTCTTACTTTGTCACCCTGGGTAGAGTGCCATTGCATCACAGCTCACAGCAACCTCAAAGTCTTGGGCTTAAGTGAGTCTCTTGCCTCAGTCTCCTAAGTAGCTGAGGCTATAGGTCCCTGCCACAATGCCAAGCTATTTTTTGTTGTTGTTGCAGTTGTAATTATTGATTTAGCTGGCCTGAGCCGAGTTCGAACCCACCAGCCTAGGTATATGTGGCCAGCACCCTACCCACTGAGCTACGGGAGCTGCCCAGTGGCTGGCTACTTTTTTAGAGTAGGGGGTCTCGCTCTTGCTCAGGCTGGTCTGGAAATCCTGAGTTCAAGCAATCCACCTGCCTCCACCTCCCAGAGTGCTAGGATTATAGGCACGAGCCACCGTGCCCAGCCTCCCCCTTTGCTTTTATTTGAATCATGCATATTTTTACTTCCTTTAAGTCCATCATCTAATCTACCCAGATACTTTTTTAGGATGGGTTTAGTCTTTCTGGCCTTGATTTTTAGATCAACCATAAGTCTTATTGCTAATTACCTTCTTCTCCACAGTTTTTCTTGGTCTGTCTTTAAAAGGTTTTGGCAGGGTTATGTGAAGCAAGAGCATGAGAGGTATTGTACTAGACTTTGGTATCTGTTATCTCTCTTTTTACTCAAAATTATCTTGTAGTTTGGTCATCCTGTCTTCAACTTATGCTTGAGGACGTGGTTTTTTTACATAATTTTAGTTTTCCTTTTTTGTTATTCTGTGTTGTTTTGAAGGAAATATTGAAAGATAGGAACTTAAACTACCTTCACTATCTTAAGCTACCTTGAAGTCCTATCGCCTAAATTTTTATAAATTGGAGACTTATCTACTTCTAACAACAATTGAAAGGAAGGACAAAAGCACTAACACAGAAACCAAAATTGCTGGACTGGCTCCAATTCTACCACTAATATTTATCTAAAGTTAGATGATTTACTTCAGTGTTAGGATTACTACCTCATTTGTAAAATGGGGTAGCTGAACTAGGGCAGCAAGTCCCAAACTCTGATAAGCATTAACACTTGACATGTGTGGACTTCTGTATTCCATACCTAAACATTCTGATTTAGTAGGTATAGATGGTTCCTAGAAATAGATATTTAAAAACAAAAATCTGTTGCTGTTCTGCAGCTAGTCAAGAGTCATTTAGGACCCTTTAGACAAGATCATTATGGTATCAACTCTAATTATGTGATTCCTTCCAAAATTTTCTAATTCAACAAGTCCTATTGATCCCATCTTTCAATATAAATATCATCAGAGGGAGATGCAATGGTACATGCCTATAGTCCCAGGTACTCAGAGGCTGAGGCAGGAGATGGCTTGAGCCTAGGAGTTTGAGGCTGCAGTGCACTATGACTACATCTGTGAATAGCCACAGTGTTCCAGCCTGGGCAATATAGTGAGACCCAAGTCTCAAAAGAAATCCAATGACCAAAAAAAAAAAAAAAAAATTCCAATTAACTTACAGCGTGAGATGATTTTTCCCTATTCACTTTTTTTAAATCAAACAGTTTAAAACCACCAGAACAGGTTAAAAAAAAAAAACAAAAAAAAAATGGGCTCGGTGCCTGTAGCACAGTGGTTACGGCACCAGCCACATACATGAAGGGTGGTGGGTTCGAAACCAGCCCAGGCCAGCTAAACAACTGCAACAAAAAAATAGCCAGGTATTGTGGCAGGTGCCTATAGCCCCAGCTACTTGGGAGCCTGAGGCAAGAGAATCACTTAAGCCCAGAAGTTGGAGGTTGCTGTGAGCTGTGATGCCACACACTGTACCAAGGGCAACATAGTGAGACTCTACCTCAAAAAAAAAAGATCAGGAAAAAAAGACAAATCATTTTGTTTGTTTCTAAAAACAAAACAAAATACAAAATAAAAAGAAATATATTAAATATACATAAAAGAAAAGCATTAAAAACAAAAAGCTAAAAATAAGGAGATGCACCATAACCTGCTTCTAATACACTATGATAACTGAATCACTTTCTTAAAGAGAAACAAGCTACATGTTTTGTTCCCACTAAACTTAAGCACAGTACAGTTATACATAATTGTGGCATGTTCTTTTCAGGGTCTCAAATATTCTTTGGAAATGTAACTAATATGCTTCTCATTTTGAAGAAAATTCACCATAAATTTGACACCAACAATCCACATGAGCTCTAAGCTCTCCTTTTGTAGTATAATCCATTAATACACCCTAAACAAGTAATTCTAAAGGCATACATAAGACTATTAATTCAAGGACATCCATCGGCTTTTCCCTATGTCTTACATTTGGTCATGTGAGGGAACTGGATGAAATAAATTTCTGTCTTTTCTTTCTTTCTTTTTTGAGATGGGAGTCTCACTGTGGGCCTGGGTAGAGTGCTATAGTGTCATAGCTCACAGCAACCTCAAATTCTTGGACTCAAGCCATCCTCTTGCCTCAACCTCCCAAACAGCTGGGACTACAGGCATGCACTACCACACCTGGCTAGTTTTTCTACTTTTAGTAGAAATGAGGTCTTGCTATTCCTCAGGCTGACCTTGAACTCCTGAGCTCAGGCAATCAACCAGCTTCAGCCTCCCAGAGTGTTAGGATTACAGGCACCACAAGCCACCACAATGCATCTAGCAAAAGATATCACTAAAGGGTCTGCTTAGGACATACCCAATTGCAGCGGGGGTTAAGCGGGTGTGCAACTGTGGGGTGGTAGAAGTGGTGGTGGTTGTTAGGGAGCCATCGGTTCCAGTCTTCTCCCAGTCAAAAGGGTCACTCTCAGTTACTCCAAAGGTCTTGATGCTGTTGTCAAACACGGATGTAAGAAGCTAAATCACAGAAACAAAAACTAGAGTAAGCCAACAGTAAACACAGTTATTTTCTTCCACAAGAGAAAGCATTACAGATTCATAAAACAGTTTTATAATATGATTTTATTTAAAAAGTGATGGTTCAAACAGGGAAATCTGAGTAAGAACTATATGTAAATGATGATATTGAATTAATGTTGATATTTCTCAGTTGTGTAGAAGAATGTTTACATTTTGGAAGATACACAATGAAGTATAATCTACTTTCAATGATTTAGCAAAAGGATGTGTGACATGTATGTGTAAGTATGTATTCAGTTGAACCATCTATCTTATCATTTATTTGTCAAAACACACACACAAAGACATTTAAATATGCTTAAATCTAAAAAAGCAACCAAGGTTGATTGTCGTGCCATAATAGATGGCATGTATAGGTAAAGAGCATATAGAAGTTCATTGTGCCGTCTTCCAATTTTCTCTTTTTGTGGATTTTAAAAATTCTTAAAATATCTGTGTGTTTCCATGCACAAATTATCAAAAAGAAATTTGCGATTCTATACTATATAATTTCTATATAGTATATTCTATATTGTGATTTCTATACTCCATAATTTCATTTTTTTTCCCCTTTACGTTCCTAAATTTTGATGTGGACTTCAGAAGGATCTCATAAAGACCTTTACTGCTTCTGTCAGTAGCATCATTTTCAATTTTTTGATTATAGCATCATCCTCCCTTCATTATTTCTGTTGCTCTTTTAGTATCCTATCCTCTGAGATTCATCTTGTACATTTCCTTCCTTAGATCTGAAATCAGCACTTCTTCATTGGAGGATTTTGTGCAGGTCTATTTTAGGTTTCAGAAAGATTACTCCAACTATTAAGTGCCAATAGATGCCATAAACTGAGATGAGAATGAGGGTGCTTGGAACAGATGACCAGTTAGGAGGCTAGCGTCAGCTGAACCAGGATGGTAACAGTACATGTGGTTAAGAGTGGTAGGATTTGGGCTCGGCGCCTGTGGCTCAGCGGGCTAAGGCGCCAGCCACATACACCTGAGCTGGCGGGTTTGAATCCAGCCTGGGCCCGCCAAACAACAATGGTGACTGCAACGAAAAAATGGCCGGGCATTGTGGCGGGCGCCTATAGTCCCAGCTACTTGGGAGGCGGAGGCAAGAGACTCACTTGAGCCCAGGAATTGGAGGTTGCTGTGAGCTGTGACGCTACAGCACTCTATCCAGGGTGACAGCTTGAGGCTCTGTCTCAAAAAAAAAAAAAAAAAAGAGTGGTAGGATTGGGACATAATCTAGTGGCGTAGCCAAAAATCCCTTTTGATAAATTAGATGAAAGCTGTAAAGAATGAATCACTGGGTAAATGCTGTGAGATGAAAAGCAGTCACTTTGGGGATTAGAATATTGGAATTTATTTTAGGGAGCAGTAGGAAATACAGGTACAAATTTGGATGCCATCAGCTCACAGTATCAACAGGTATATCTTAAAGCCTAGGACCAGCTGGTATCATTACAGGAGAGTAAAGGGCAAAAAGGTCCAAGGGCTAAGGCTTAGAATACTGCCAACATTAGAAGGAAGGAAGAGAAGGACTCAGTGAAGGAAACAAAAAAGGAGTGACCAGTGAAGAAGGAAAATCAAAATGCAGTGTTCTAGTCTGCAAGTGAAGATATTGTTTCAACAATGAAGAACTGTTATCCATTGTCAATACTGTATAGTTATTTCTATAGTTGTTTCTAATTATTTCATTAATTCTTCTCTCTTTCAATCTAGACTATAAGCTCCAAAAAGCCAGTATTTGTCTGACTTTATTCATCATTGTATCTTCAGGGTCTAACATATTGTCTTACACGTAATACTCTAAAAATATTCCAAGAATAAATGTTTATTTGTAATAATATGTACTGAAAAGGTTATAGGACCCTACCTTTCATTTAAGTTCCAAAAAGAAAAGAAATGTATGTAGAAAAAGAAACTAAAAAGAAAAAGGAATTAGAAAAGATGTGGTTATAAAATCTGGAAAATTTTACTTTGGTCCTTTTTAAAAATTTATTATTATTATTATTTTAATTTGTTTATTTCAAATTAACATGAAGGTACAAATTTTTAGGTAACATTGTTCTCACTTCCAGGGTAAAGTTCCATTTGTAAAAGAGCCCCTCACCCAGGAGGCGTGTTATAAACCCTCACAATGTGTACATTAGGTGAGATCCCACCTTATCCCTCCTGTCTTTTGCCAATTGTCCTTCCCCTTCCTGATCCTATTTTTGTTGATCTAAATTACCTATGTTATAGCTTAGATTTCCCCAAAATGTCAAAGGCTGAGGGCTGTAGAAAACACTAAGGAGGAAAGAAAAATGGATTGGGGCCCAGTACACGGGAATTTAAGTGCCAGACTTTGACCCTCTCTCCTGAGTCTGAAATCAAGGTTCTCATCAGCTCTCAAAGGTTCTCAAAGACATTCATGCTTCCCAGAAGTCAGAGTCCCCTATCAGTGAGGGAGCAATTGCCTTGCTGTGTGAGCACTTAGACTGCCTCTGCTAAATTCTCTGCTGATACCGTGCTGCAACAGGAATGATCCTAAATGGTATTTATGTCAAACGTCCTTTTATCATGGAATTATCTTCTTACATTTGTCACAGTATTGTATGTATTAGAAAATGTATTCTATGGCATTGGACCTAAAATTAGAAACTGTTTGTTACTATGATGATAATAGTAGAGACCAGCACCAGGAGGCAGAAATATGAGGACACAGAACAGAAGAAACAGGAAGAAAGCTAAAAGCATCCAGGCATTTAAAGGCAACCTAGTGGGAACAAACGATCAGACTAGGCAAAGTACTACAGATATTTTAAAGAAAAAAAAACATTCTAATCCAGCAAAATAATTTTCCAATTCAGGACCAGGAAGGCTCTAAATCCTTTCATCAGACTGGGATAATAGAAACAGGACAACTCAAGGACTCACTTTTTTTGGTAACAGAATTCATCACATCACATTTTGGGTACGATAAATAATAAAACCAGAAAATGCCAATTCAGCCACTCATTCAAATAGGTTTAAGAATAATATAAATTAGTCTCTTACACATATAGTAGGACTCCATATATAGTTTCCATAAATATAGTAGTGTGTGCATATGTGCATGTGGGTGTAAACTTGAGTGGTTCTCATTCTTTTTACACTCCAATACTACCGGAGAATAAAACATTTTCTCCTCAAAACAGAGAGTAACTATGACAGTAATTCACGAACTGGAAAGGGGACAAGGTGAAATCTGAAAATTCTTCTAGATAATTCAAACAAACTCTCTAAACTTAGAGTCCGAGTCCTCAAACCAGGATGATGTATACTCCCAGGGGGATGCATCCACCTGTCAGAGAGGTAGGTTTGTTTGTTTGTTTGTTTGTTTGTTTTTGAGACAGTCTCACTTTGTTGCCCAGGGTAGAGTGCCATGGTGTCAGCTTACCTCACAGTGACCTCAAATTCCTGGGTTCAAGCAATCCTCCTGCCTCAGCTTCCCAAGTAGCTGGGACTTCAGGCACCTGCCACAACATTCAGCTAATTTTTCTCTTTTTAGCAGAGATGGGGTCTCATTCTTGTTAAATGACACAAAGGTATTATCTAAAATAGACCGAATATACATCTAACTATCTGTAGCCCACAAAGATACTTAGTGCTAGCTCCTACCACCCAGAATATTCATTCTTTCTTTTTTCTTTTTAAAGGTGAGATTTTACTCTGTTGTCTATGCTGGAGTACAGTGGCACAGTCATAGCTCACTGTACCCTCAAACTTCTAGGCTCAAGTGATCCTCCTGTCTCAGCCTCCTGAGTAGCTGGGACTACAGGAGCCTGCCATCTCACCCAGATAATTATTTTCATTTTTTTGAGATGGGGGTCTCACTATATTGTCCAGGCTGGTCTCAAAATGATCCTGGCCTCAAGCATTCCTCTTGCCTTGACCTTCCAAAGTGTTGAGTTTATAGGTATGAGCCATTATACCTGGATGTCCTTATTCTTTATAGCAATCAATCATCTGATTTAGGCATGATGCCTTAGGGAAGCACTCCTCTTACTTACCCTTAGCACAAAAATGCAATCAATACCTGTATCATATTTACCTCAGTATGAAATCCCAGTACCCTTTCTAAGAGAATGTAGACCAAGTCTAGCCTTTACAAAAACAAGAAATACTTGCAATCCGATATTAAAAATTTACTGAGAATTCTGATTCTTGAAATCTCAGTTAATAAATGATAAATTAATGGACCAATAAAGCACTTAAAGAAGAGAGCAGAATGGCTATGTTGGCTTGGTTGACTCAAAGACAGATTATTTACTGTACAAGAAATTGTCCCACTTCATTGATATGTAGCTGCAGTAGAGAGAAAGTAACGCACGTGTCTGACTTACCTGCTCTTCTTGGGGATATTAGCAAAATTGGTAGAGTTAAATTGCACCTATCCTCTGTAGACTTGAATCAGCAAAAAACATAAACCTGAAGAAATTGCAGAGCTTTCTTCACCTGTTTTCCTCATTCCCTCAGCGTAACTTAATGATGGAGATAAATTCAGACAAAATGTGCCCTTTTGCCATCATGCAAACATGAGTATACTTTTACAAACCTAGTTGGTATAGCCTACTATATACCTAGACCAGATGGCATAACTTATTCCTCTGAATATATAAAACTGTACAGCATGTTTCTGAATGTTATGGGCATGTGTAACACAATGAGTTAAGTATTTGCGTACCTAAATATATCTCAACATAGAAAAAGTAGAATAAAAATATAAAATTATAAGCTTATTGGACCACTGTCGTGTATGCGGTCCACTGCTGACTAAAATGTCATTATATGGTGTATGACAGCATTATCAAGATAGTGGAGCAACTCAGGAGTCCCCCCATGGTCAGCTTCCCCAGAATCTGAAGTACTATGAGGTAGCACGGTTGATCACTGAGCCGTAAGTGCTGACTGGTATCAATGTCTTCCATTTCAGGCACTCAGTCAACTCACTAGGTAAAGTACCTGGCAATACAATATACCCAAGCTTCTTAACAAAGCTTCCTCCTAACAAAGCCAATAAAAAAGGTAAATAACATTTTCTTATTGCCTTAACTGGACAAAGCTATAGAAAGAAAATAAAAGAAGTTTTGTTGATCCTGCAATCCCATTACTAGGGATGTACCCAGAAGAAAAATATCATTTTCCCATAAGGATATTTGCACTAGATTGTTTACTGCAGCTCAATTTACAATTGCCAAGATGTGGAATCAACCCAAGTGCCCTTCAACCCATGAATGGATTAATAAACTATGGTATATGTATACCATGGAATACTATTCAGCCATAAAAATGGAGACTTTATATCTTTTGTATTAACCTGGATAGAGCTGGAAAACATCCACTAAAGTATCACAAGAATGGAAAAGCAAGTAGCCAATGTATTCAATACTAATAGGAAGCCAGTAGATAAAACAATACACATCCATGCAAGAGAAAAACTCAATCTAATTCAAGTTGGGGAAAGAGGGGAAGAAAGAAGGGAGGAAGGGGAAGAAGGCAGGAGCAGGTGGATTGGTGTGTTCTTACCTAATGGGCACAATGTAGGAAGGGTACATGGCACACCTCCTGGGTGAGGTGCATAACTATAATAGGGAACTTAACTGCAAAACACAAACATTGTAACCTAATTGCTTGTACCCTCATATTAATCTAAAATAAAAAAATAAATAAATAAAAGTTCTGGTTATGTTGAATAAAGTAAAATAATGAAGAAAAATAATTATAAACAAACGCAGTGTCACTGAGGTACATGTAAAACCACCTAAATTTATACAATGCTTTACAATTTACAAATCATTCTCAGAATTGCCTTATTAAAATCTTAACAGCAATACTGTGAAGTCAGTATTTTCCGCTGCACAGACCACAAAACTGAGATTTTTGAAAGTCATACAAATGTTGTGCAGTAAAGCACCAACTTAAAAAGGTGTTTTAGGTAGGGCGCAGTGGCTCACACCTCTAATCCTAGTACTCTGGGAGGCTGAGACAGGAGGATCCCTTGAACTCAGGAGTTTGAAAACAGCCTGAGCAAGAGGGAGACCCCACCTCTACTAAATATAGAAAAATTAGCTGAGTATTGTGGTAGGCACTTGTAGTCCCAGCTACTCAGGAGGCTGAGGCAGGAAGATCACTTGAACCCTAGAGTGTGAGGTTGCTGTGAACTAGGGTGATGCCACAGCATTCTAGCCTAGGCAACAGAGTGACACACCATCTCAAATACTTAAATAAATAAATAAATAAGTCTCTTAAGTGCAGTATAATTCTATAGAATTTTAGCCAAGCAGCATATAGTTGAAATTATCTTTGAAAGTCCCTTACAATGCCCATAAATACAGAATACTACCATCTTTTAACAGGTGCAACATAGAACAGATATCTTTTAACAGGTCCAGCACTAGAACAGACATCTATTTGTTCAGATTAATGTGGCTGAAGCAAGCTGGCTGCAGTTAGTGACCACACTGTGCCAGAAAAACTACTTTTCTTCAAAATATTAGAGTCACAGTTTGTACCCCCTGATTTAGGGCCACTGTGGTCCTGGCAATGAGAAATAGATTCTTTCCAAGGCAGAGAGTAGCAGATACATGAGAGCAGTGGCACATAGGCATTACTAATTGAGCCAAAGGGGAGGCCAAATCACAGATGTTAAAATTTTCTATTTCCTGAATCTACAGGTGAACTTAAAGGGAGCTGAGTTAACAAGGACGTTCTAAGACTCTACTATATTCTATATTTACATCAAATATCCATTCATTGATTCAGATATACATCGAATGCCCACTGTCCTGAGTGCTAGGAATACAAATGTTAACAACTCCCTGCCCTGTCTTCAGGGAGTTTACATTCAAAAGAAACAGCAATCTAGGGCAGCGCCTGTGGCTCAAAGGAGTAAGGCACCAGCCCCATATGCCGGAGGTGGCGGGTTCAAACCCAGCCCCGGCCAAAAACTGCAAAAAAAAAAAAAAAAAAAAAAAAGAACAATCAATTTAAATAGATTTCATTCAATTTGGCAAACTTTCATTAAATGCCTATCAGTATGGAAACTGACATAACTGTGCAAGGTCCTGGCTCTCAAGTAGCTTAATCTAATAAGGAGATAAAACAAATTACTGTTCTAAAAGTTGAGCAGAAGAAATCACCTCTATATGAAAGGAATTAGAGAGACTGTGAAGAAGACATCTGAATTAGGCTTTCAATTTCCTAAAACAAGCATGCTAGGAGAAAGACTGGTAGTTCCATTTGACTGCATCAAGGGGTCTAATATAATTAGATCACATAAGTACAATGGGAAATGAAAGGAGGTAAGGTCAAGGAGGTGGAGTTAAGAATCCCAAAACCAGAGATGCTGGCGTGGATGTGGAGAAAAGGGAACACTTCTTCATTGCTGGTGGGAATGCAAACTAATACGTTCCTTTTGGAAAGACGTTTGGAGAATACTCAGAGGCCTAAAAATAGATCTGCCATTTGATCCTATAATTCCTTTACTTGGTATATACCCAGAAGACCAAAAATCACATTGTAACAAAGGTATCAGTACCAGATTGTTTATTGCAGCCCAATTCATAATTGCTAAGTCATGGAAGAAGCCGAAGTGCCCATCAATCCATGAATGGATTAATAAATTGTGGTACATGTATACCAAGGAATATTATGCAGCCTTAAAGAAAGATGATGACTTTACCTCTTTCATATTTACATGGATGGAGCTAGAACACATTCTTCTTAGCAAAGTATCTCAAAAATGGAAGAAAAAGGATCCAATGTACTCAGCCCTACTATGAAGCTAGTTTATAGCTTTCATATGTAGGCTATAACCCAATTATAGCACAAGAATATGGGGAAAAGGGTAAGGGAGGGAAGGGGGAGGGGGGAGGGGGGTGGAGAGAGGGTAAATGGTAGGATTACACTTATGGTGCATCTCAGAAGGGACAGGTGAAACCTACTAAATGCAGAACACAAATGTTTCACATAATAACGAGAAAATCTCATGAAGGTTATGTCCAACAGTTGGATGAAAATATTTCAGATTGCCACCTGGCCCCTGTCCAGAATGCAAGGGTAACCACTGGAGGGTGGCCTGTCCCCAGAGGCGAAGGCCTCCTGGAACAGTGACCCATTGGAGCCCAAACTGGACTGAGGGTGCCTGGGGCAAATTCTCATGGCTCCAGCTTGTGTCATCACCCCTCAAGAGCCCCAGGTTTGCCTTATAGTGGAGCGCCAGGAGATAAAATTTCTTTTGGACACTGGAGCAACCTTTT
>CAUYRH010162919.1:0-33029 GCA_963574655.1 Perodicticus potto | reverse complement strand
TTAGAGACAGAGTTTCACTTTGTCACAGCTCATAGCAACCTCCAGCTGCTGGGCTTAGGCCATTCTGCTTCAGCCTTCCAAGTAGCTGGGACCACAGGCACCTGTGACAATGCCCGGCTATTTTTTTTGTTGTTGCAGTTTGGCCGGGGGCCGGGTTCGAACCTGCCACCCTCGGTATATTGGGCCCATGCTCTACTCCCTGAGCAACATGCACCGCCCAATGGAGGCTTCATTTCATAGACACGATTTATTATATCATTGGCCATTGATGATAAACCTTCAGGCTTTTCCCCCTGCCTAGGAGTAGGGAACCCTCTAATCACATCTTGGTCTTTTCAGAGATCATCCCCTATCCTGAAGCTATTTGGAACACACACACACATATTAGTTATCTCATTAACATACAAAAAGACACACAAAAGATTCCAAAGGTTTTAGTAGCTACATATATCAGGAAATGGGGACAAAGACAAAACGCATATTTCACAATTTTACAAAACAATTTTAGATTCCTTTCTTGATGGTCCAGAGTAGTTAAAACCTTCTCAGTCCAAGAAATTCCCTTTCTAATCCTCAGAAACATAAATTTCTGGAACTGATAAATATGTTCTTTCCAGCCCAGCCCTCTTTCTAAAATTCTTTGCATCTGCTACCAAGGTCTGCAAAGACAATAAAATCTTGCATTTCAATAGTTGCATGTTTTGCATAATGTATCATGTATGACATTTTAGGAATTTTCAAGAAATGTTGCAATGCAAAACTCAAGTCACAAAATCAGCTATTTGGTTATAAAACATTCATTGTGGGTTTGCAGTGTATATTAGAATCAAATCATTTTTCAACTAAAAATGGCCTGTTTTCCTTTTCTAATTATTTAGTTGATGACTTGTATGATTTGGGACAATCACAGGCTCAGAATCTGGCTGTTGTTTCCTGGCTTTTGTACATTCTGTTGAAGCAACTAAACTCTTTCCATGTTTTTTTTGTTTTTTTTTTTAGTAACTCTTTCCATGTTTAATTATCTCTTGTGCAGTTTGCTTTTGAAACTGAAAACAGTTTTCGGAGAAAAAAGCCATCTCAGAAAACATGTAGGGGGAAAATCCAATTATTTACATAACATTATATGGACAAGCCAACGATGGGCTTTTCTTTGAAAAAAACATATCTGACAGAAAATTCCACAGGATAGAAAGAAAATGAAGTTGGAGAGAGCAGGGGATGAATAGGACCAACATAATCTTTTTAAGAAATATTTGAAAATCAGTAATACAAACTTATCAAATAAAGTGTGGATTAATTATATTGTACTTTTATCACACTGCATTTTTTCCCATTTATTTAAAGAGTTATTCCATAGGTTTTTAAGAATTGGTTTTAAGAAGTACAGAAGGAATGACTGACCCCTTCCAAAGTTGTAAGTTAGATAATGAGAAATTGTCTAAAAGTTATTGAAAAAAAGGCAGATTCTGTCCTGGCAATGAAAGTCTGCACTTAATTGCCCACTATTCAAATGGAAATTAAACCCTAACAACAGGGAGAATTTCCCTTAAAAAATTGCAGTTCTATTTACTTATTTAATACAATGCAGTAGAACTTCTGTAAGTTGACCAACCATGGGACTATAACAAACTGATCAACATATGGAGGTGGTCAACATAAGGAACTAGGTCTACGGCAGGCATTGATATGTACATGTGGTGCATGTCTGATCTATGAAAGTTAGGTCAACATAAGGTGGTCAATGTAGGGAGGTGGTCAATTGTGATGGTTCTACTTAGTTGATTAGGTTTAAGTTGGGAGGAGAGAATAAAATATTGCTAGCATCAGTAGAAATTATGTTTTAAAAAGATTTTATATTAGACAATTATTGAACAAGACATTGTTACATAAAATGTTATCCTAAATAGATTATATAATATGTATAAATAAATAGCACTACTCCTGGGATGTATCAAAAAGATTCAAAGCAGAAAAATTGGTAGGAATGGGCAGGACTTGGAGAATGACCCCCCCTCTGAGCAAAGTTAGGCATGTATAAAGTAACAAAGGAACTTCTGGGAAGAAGTCTCATATTTGGGTCCATAGGATTTGCTAACAGGCCCAGATTGTACATTTTTTGACTAATCATTAAAGTCCACAGCCTGATACATTGCCACACAAATGATGATTCAACTAATATTTGTTAAACATATTGATACTAATGACAGATGCACATTCCACCTCCTTTCTTCCTTCTTGTCTAAATGGTGAAATGATGCCTATGACAAAGGGCACAGTATTCCAACCTTGAAACAACAAGCCAATATCCTAAGAGTGTTAGAGCAGAAAGATGCAAAAGATGTGGGTCTTTGAAGTTATCAGGGAACTGTTTCCTCTAGATGTTTTGTTCAAGATCAACAAATGTTGATCAACAAACGTTTTTTATTCTTTTTGAAACAAGGGCTATTCAGGTCATTTATTACTTGCAGCAAAAAGCATTCCTAATGAATATACTTTTGAAAGGACAAATTTAGATTTTTTTCAAGGCCCTCAAAGAAATAGTGCTACACAGACATGATGAGATATTATATAGCCATAAAAACATGAAATCCTGCTATTTGCAACAACATGGATGAAACTGAAAAACACTGTGCTAAGAGAAATAAGCCAAACATGGAAAAACAAATCTCTCATATTCTCAGTCATATGTGGAAGCTAAATATTAAAACAACTGATCTCATGGAAACAGAGAAGATGATGGTTACCAGAGGCTGGGAAAGGGAAGGAAGATAGAATGGGGATAGTTATTAGGTGCAAAAATATAGCTAGATAGTTAGATGGAAGGAACATTGTTTGATAGCGCAACAAAGTGAGTATCATCAATAGTAAATCAGGGTATATTATAAAATAACTAAAAGAGCAGACTTGGATTGTTCCTCACACAAAGAAATGGCAAAAACTTGAGGTGATGGAAACCTTGATTACTCCAATTTGATTAATGTACATTTTATGCCTGTATCAAAACATCGCATATACTCTATAAAGGCATACAACTATTATGTACCATAATAGTCACAAATGTTTTCACTACATTAAAAAACCATGCACCACAGCAGCCACAAACAAAACAAACAAAATCACCCATTTGCTGATATCTGCAATTTCTCATTTAACAGAACGTTTTTAACATCGCTAAATATCATTACAGTCACCAGACAACCAAGGGGAATACTTCAAAGGTGACTGTAGTCATATTCAGCGATGAGGTATGTAGCACTTTGTAGGATGCACTCATGAACTTAATTGTCAGACCTCACAGAACAACAGCTCTGATAGCCATTCCAGAAAAGAGTTCCAAAATTGCTCTGAAAGATAGACTAGGTGCTGGTGTTTGTGTATAGCTTCCCAAGGGAAGTACATTGAAGGTGACCTTAGTGATAGTCAGCAATGAGGTCTGTAGCACATTTTTTAGGATGAGTTCATGAACTTAATTTTCTGAACTTCACATATAGTTAGCTAATAGGGGAATGATTTCCAAATGACATAGAAGTTAGACTGACTCAGATGTGATTTCTTTTCCCAGCATATTAATGTTTTTGATCCCATCAAGGTAAGGCAAAGCCCACGTCCTGACCTAAGGATGTAGCCACAGAGGATGGAGGACAGAGTACTGTACACAATGTCCTTTCACTTCAAGTCTGCTCAGTTTGGCTCCACACTGTGTCTTTGAAGTCCTTACTGGGGTAAGTACTTAATCTCTGCATTTTGCTCTTTTCAGCAGCTTTTACCTTTCTTTACCCTACTTCCATCAAGCACCTTCACCGTCTTTGTAATAAAAGTACTATATTAGGCCAGGCATGGTGGCTCATGCCTGTAATCCTAGCACTCTGGGAGGCCAAGGTGGGTAGATTGCCTGAGCTCAAAGGTTTGAGACCACCCTGAGCAACAGTGAGATCCTGTCTAAAAATAGCCCAGGCATTGTCTTAGGCACCTATAGTCCCAGCTACGTGGGAGGCTGAGACAAGAGAATCGCTTGAGCCCAAGAGTTTGAGGTTGCTATGAGCTATGACACCATAGCACTCCACCTAGGGTGAGACTCTGTCTCAAAAAAAAGAAAGTACTATATTTGCTATATTATTATACTTCCTTGATTGGTAGTAATTTAAAATGTCTTTTTAAGTTTGCAATAATTTTTATTAGAGTTGTTAGCATTTTTGTCAGTTGCATTCGTTTTAAGAGATCTACCTCAACCCTATTGTCTACCAGTTTGTGCAATAATTTTTCTAAGCAATTTTTGCAGAATGCAAGAAACAAAATGTATGGTAGTACGTATTAAAGCAACAACAAAATTTACTGCATCCTGGAATGGCTAGAGGGTTTCCCAGGAAACACTATCTGCTTTCAGTCACTACCCATTATTTTTCTTCTTTTGATTTTTTCCTTTTTTTTTTTTTCTTGCCTTTCTTCTTTTTTTGAGGCAAGGTGCTATCTTGCTATGTTGCTTATGCTGGGTTTGAACTCCTGGGTTCAAAGCAATCCTCCTGGCACAGCCTCCCGATTAACTGGAACTACAGGAATGTTCCACCATGCCCCTCTAGCACCCATTAATCTCAGAGATGCAGCATATTTATGGAAGAGATGATGAGCTTGAAAATTGAAGAAATATAAGAATATAGCCAATGGCAAAAACTTCTAGCTAAAGAACTAAATGTGCTCCCACTATTAAAATGTTGTTAGCATAAAGACATTTTCTGGAAAAAGTCCAAGTGATTAACATAGACTCTGACCCAGCTTTTGCCTCTGAGACTTACCCTTGTCTCCACCTTAGTAACTGACAAACCCGCATTCCCATCTGGCCCAAGACTAGCCCTCTGTTATCCCTAGACTTGCTCCTGGACCCTGGCAATTTTTCCTTGCTGACATCTACCTCCTTGAGCAGACCCCTACCCTGGCCCTGACAGGAATGTCTGCAGCCCCTTTCTAGACTCCTGACTTGTTTAAATCCCACAGCTGGTGCCTGAAGGTGAGGATGGACTGTGAATGAAATCTATCCTTTCTAAGGCTCATAAAACTCTCTGTGTCTCTTTCTCTCTCTAGCATGCACACACACACCATTATCACTCATTTACTTAATACCTAGCAAATTAAGAATTGCTAGGCAAGGTGTTGTGCACCTTTGTCCCAGCTACTCAGGAGGATTGCTTGAGATTGGAAGTTTGAGACCATCATCCTGGAAGACAGGGTGAGACCCCATCTCAAAATACAAAAACAAAGAATTTATTTCAAATAACAATGTTTTTCCTTAATTCTCCTACTTCTAATATAATTTGTGTCTGATTATGACATGTTTTACTATGAATTTAGTCCTTAAAGTGAATTCCCTTTTTGATCAAAACCCCTTTTAGAGACAAACAGATATCACTGGCACTAGATTCTAGTGCCTTCTAGAGACTAGAAGGAAAGCCAGAATCTATCATTTTTTTCTCAGTCACTTTCTGTCCATTTTCCTTGGCTAAACCCAAAACTTTAAAAAGGCTATTTGCTCTTTCTAACTTTTCTTTAATCTACTTTAGAAACGTCATTCAATAAATATTTTACACTTTGATTTTTCTTTAAAGGTTTTTTTTTTTTTTTAATTCTGGCACACCATATTTAATCCTCACCTGTCACTAACATTGAAATACTCCCAAAAATGTTTTTTACTTTATTCTTTTCTTTGTCTGCCTATTTACTATATTTCATTTAATGGTGAAGAGAATCCTGTTTTAAAAATTTGCCAGTTCAGCAAGTGTATAAAATTATGTGTAAATCTTAAACAAATCTGCTACTATGTATTTTATTATCTCTTTCTATAATGGTTTTTACTTCACAAAAAGTCTCAGTGTGTATGTGGGGGGGAGGCTGTCATCATAAAATAATATGGCATAGACAGAACACAGCTGTTTGTATAGACATACTAAAGACAGTGGCAACATCCAGTTTCACAGATAGTAACTGCCCCCAAATCATACATGTTATCAGAAAATGAAAGTAGACTATTTTCAACTGAAGGAAAACTAATCTATAATTGAAATCTGTCCTGTCAAGGTTTTAGCCAAACAAATTCACAATCACTAAATTTGACAAATGCACATTCATCCAATAAGTATTTCTAGGAAGAGGAGATACTGCAGCTAAGTCCTGCAATAAGAAATTATTTTTTCTCTTAAATATATGTATTTTATTATTCTTCATTACATTATTCCCCCCCCCCCCCCTCCGGGGGGGCGCTAAGAAATTTTAACTGGACATTTTAGTACAAGATAATGTAAGAGTTTGTTGATAAGATGGAACTCCACTTAGAACAAAACATATATCTATTCAAAAGTATCAAATCCAGCAGGTTTCAGGGACTAGGGTTGTGCGTGAGGAAACTATATTAAAATCCATGAATGGGAAGGTAGGCTCAGAGATAAGAGATATTGATTGAGAATAAATAGTTCAAGAGAAAAGAAATGTATATAGTACCTTGGGAATTCAGTACCAACTGTGAGAAGGGAGCAGTGTGCAAGAGAGAGAGACAAAGAATTTTCAAATATGAGCACAGAGCAAAATAAAGTCAGAATGAGGCATTTAGAGCATCCAGGTATTTGCTGATGTTCTCAAAAGTTGAATCACTGATAAATATTTGCCATACTGTACTGGCTATTGCATTACTAAAAGGTAGAAAGAGCTAGAGTAACAGCCACCATTTATTAATTACTCAGTTTCAAGCATTTCACTAAAGACTTAGTATATTCAATACCACTAATTTTTTCAACAATCATAAGTATTATCCCCGTTTTGCAAATAAACACAAAACTTTATGAATCATTCCCTCATCTGTATCTGTCTCTTCTTCATGCTATAAAAAAGTATTTGTAGAAATTTTAAAATTCCTCCCTAGCGATACTGCAAGCTTCATGAGGTGCAGGCATTATCTCGGTTTTATTCGTTGTTATGTATCAGAGTCTAGCTAGCACATTGTGTAGCAAACAGAAGACCCTCTACAAAGACAGGTTGACTGAATGAATGAACCCCAACATTTTACAGAGGTTTTCATGTTCCTTAGGCGCTGCAGAGCCATTAAAATAATATTTGGGGGGGCCGGGGCACACAAAATTGCCCAACAGCTGTTCTTTTCTTTAAAACACACATTAAAAATTCAGCTAAGTGCAAACATTTACTGCACTGGCAGACAATGCGCATGCGCCATTTGCCAACTCCGCAACTCTTGAAGACCCTCTCGCTAAAGAATCACCCTTGCGCTTGCTCAGTTCTGGGCTCCACAAGCAGAGGGAGGGGGCCAAAGAAAAGGAAATGGTCACTGCGCCTGCGTTGCTCCTTCTGCGGCTTGGGCTGGCTGCGCAGGCGCACAGGTACCATTTTGACCGTAAACATCCTGCCGATTTGAACCGAGGATTTGGGCGGCAGGAAGAGCTGCGCCGTAACGGCAGCCATCTTGTTTGTTTGAGTGAATCGGAAAGGAGGCGGCGGCTGCGGCTGCAGCGGTAGCTTCTCCGAAGCTACACTTCACGAGGGATTCCCCCTTTCCCCGCCCCCTCCCCCGACCCTTTTCCCCTCCCCGGGCACCCAGCCCTCCCAACTCCCAGCGGAGAGCAAGGTAGGAAACTCGGCCGACCCCTTCTTTTTCTCCAGCTCCCTCCCCCACCCCTTCCCCGCGGTGCTGCCTCCCGGGAATCGGACCCTGGGGGGCGGGAGGCCGAGGCCGCCCTCGCGCTTTCCCGCGTGCTGCCACCCTGTCTCCCCCGCGGCGGCGGCGGCGCCTCCCGCCCAGGCCTCCGCGCCCCGGGCGCGCCCTCGGCCGGGACCCGCGCATGCTGGGCCCGCATCATTGCTTGTTCGGTAACAAATGGTTCTGATCGGTTTTAACACCTACGAAAGCCGTTAGGCGGCGGGTCCCTTGGAGAGCCGGCCCTTCTCTTGTCCCCGAAGGAGGCCGCGGAGGGCGGGGTGGAGGTTTGAACGAGCCCGCTCTGGCGACCGGGTAAAAATGGCTGTTTGGGAAGACGCGGGATTCCGGGCGGGAGGAGGCGGCGGCGGACCCGGTGCCCGCGGTGCCAGCTCGGAGGGGCAGCAACGGTCCGCCGGGCTCGAGTGCGGGACCCGCCGGGGGTGGCGGGGACCCCCGGGCCAGAGGCTGCTGCTGTCCCTCCCACCACCCTTTTTTTCCTAAGGGAAATTTTTACGTTGGGAATATTAAGTATTGGGCTGACCAGTAGAAAACGTGGTGAAGGGAAGTTGCTTCTGCTTCTTAGGAAATTAGCACAATTCTTCCCACAACGTTCCCAATCATTTTCTTAAAATAACTAAAGATGTCGAGTGTTGTAGAGACCTTTTGGAGGAGGCGTGTTTCTTGTAAATGCTGATGCCTTTTTTTTTTTGTCGCTGAAAAAGGCTTTGCGAATGATCCGCTCTGATAGTGCGTGTGGGGTGACACTGACCCGTCGTGCCGCCGGACTTAGCGGCAGCGGCCTTCTTGAAATTTGAAAGAAGGAACTGCTGGGGAGATTTGTTTGGTCACTCTGTTTATTAGGCTGTCTTCAGCTTTCCAAAACGTGTTTGTGTTGTCAGGGGTTTCTGGTAAAGGATTTTGTTCATTGATTTCTCTTTGCAATCGAAAGTTAATATTTGCTCTCGTTATATACTGTTAAACAGTAGCAATTGATTTCTTGGGGGGGGGGCTGTTACAAAATAAGTGTAAATGCTAATGAGCTGTGTGTCTGCAGAATTGTGGAGGACAAGTTGAAGCTTTCTTGAGCTGTAGTCATTACATGGTTTAATGTTGGAGGCAACTATTTTTGGAAAGGCATTGATGCCATATTCAGTGATTAAATTACTTAACAGGTTATATAGTTGAAGTGACAGCAGTGCGTAACTAACAGGCTGTATAGTTGAGGTGACAGCAATGCATAACTAATGGTCATACTGCTTTTTATACACGTCAGAATTAGGTTGGTGGAGCATAACCTTTACCCTAATTGTATTTAAAAGGCCATATAGTAGTATGCTGTAGACTAGAGCTTTCCATTTAATGTGGTGTATGATTAAAGTATTGTTAAAGTTGAGAATTTCCGGATGAAATCAAATTCAGAGAAATTTTATCTTTTACAGTTGGGTATGGAAGGGAGATTTTCTAATTCTTGAGAAATGAAGATTGTGTTTTGTTTTAATGTCATGTCAGTTATTAAGCATGATCACACTGGCTAATTAATGATCGGCAAGATTGTTTTCAAAGTTATTGTTTGCATACAGTAAACAGTGGCACTATGTTGAGTATGCTGTTCCGTTTGATGTTCATAATCCTTGTTGGTGAATATTATTCCCATTTTACAGTTGAGAATACTGACAGCTTAAATGTTAAATAACATGTTCACCATTGCAAAACAACTAAGTAAGGAGGGAGCTGACTTTGAACCTAGAACTGATTGTGAAACCCTAGGTCAAAGAATTCTAGAACCAGAAGACGGGAGAGCTCTCTTGTGCAGGGGTGGAAATATCTTCTGTCTCTGAGGGCCCCTCTCCACCTTCCAAACACACAGTTCCATTCTTACCTAACATGTTGATGTTTTCCAAGGTTAGTAAATCGCCAGACTTAAACCTTTAAGGATTATATCACTATCAGGATCCTAAGTAGGAAAACTGAGCTACATAGAGGTTTTAGCAGCTTCTCTTGCTAATTAATGGCAATGCAGGATTAGGTCTTTAGTGTAGTAGTTTTTAGTTTGAATAGGTGATGTATACGTGTAGTTTATGTATGTTGGGAATTTAAATCAAATGGTACTAGAAGGAAGGCCTTGCTTTCCCTGCATCTCCACTTTCCAGGAGTAACCAGTGGCACCAGTTTTGTGTGCACTGCTCAGATATATTATGCTTACACAAGAGCATGTAAATATACAGAGAGCCCCCCTCCTTTTTTTTTAACTCCAGCTATTCCACATTTATCCTGGAAATTTTTCACATTAATAGAATTTTTTTATGTTTGTTGAAGGCAGAATGGTATATTTGTTCCCAGGGGGATTGGTTCTAGGAAGAAAATTGTGGGATGCTCAATCCTTAATATTAAATGGTGTAGTGTTTACATATAACCTACAAGCACATTCTCCCCTGTACTATAAGTCAACCTGTAATATCTAACACAACATAAATGCTATGAAAATAGTTATACTATGTTTTTATTTTTGTTGGGTTTTTTTTTGTTTGTTTAGGTTTTTTTTGTTTTGGGGGGCCTCCTAAATATTTTTGATCCCTAGTTGAGTCCTCAGATGAGGTACCCATGGATACAGGGGGCATTTCTGCTATATAGGTGTATTAAGTTTTCCTGGTGTGTTTATTAGTAGCTAGATAGGTTATTTCTAATTCTTTGCTATTCTGTTCTGGCAAGGTAGCATCGTGTTGTAGTTAGAAGTGTAGGTTCTGAAGTTCAAGCTCTACTTCCGCTAAATACTATGATATATACCTGTATTCTGTTTTGCTCTCTTCTCTCATCTGTAAAACCATGGACCGGTTTACTTAAAGGATAGGCTATAAAACAGAAAACACTTAGCATTTAGTGTTTTCTTTTGTTTTTTCTGTGGAGTATTTTGTTTTTGTTTTGTCTTTAGTATGGAATATCTCTAAGTATATCTGTCATATTGATTACTGAAAGTGCAATTTCTGGCTAGAACATGAGTCTGAAGTTTTTGTAAGAAGTTGCCAGATTGTCCTTGAGAGAGGTCATAGCAAATTTACCCCAAAACTATCCTGCCATGCTTCCTAGTAGGTGTGTGAAATATTGGTAATGACTGATGTTTTCCTGGAAATACGAGTCTGAATTTGACTGAGTCTTTGGAATGATCTTAAATTGCCTTTCCTTTTGTATTCATAAGTATGTTTTAAAATATTAGTCTTTCTGCCATTTCATTTCAGACTTTAATTTTTTTTAGGGTCAGTTGAAGAAAGATGCTACAGAAAAAACTGATTCAGAAATCATGAAATTGCTACGCTATGCTATGGTATCAAATGAAGGTTTTCTGAAGGTCTTTGTAAAGGATTAGAAGAATGTAGAATCTTCAAAACCTAAATTAGCCTTTTTTTAAGGTTAGATAAAGTTTGATATTAATGAGGAAAAAAAATAATCTTAGAAAAGAATAATGATTACACTTTCTCTTTATTCAGATATGTCAATTGTTGTTGTACCAAAGCTCCTTTGACTTCCTTTACTTATTAGGGTGATTTCCCCTTGCTAATCATTTCCCAGATTAATTTTAGCACCACTCTTCTTTACTTACCTTCCAGCCCGTGCCAAGAAAGCATCTGTTTAGGAATCTCTGCCTCTGCATAGCTGGGATATTTTAGGCATAGTGCTCTGACCAGCAGCTGAAGTGCTGGCCCCAAGTTACTGACACCTGTTTAGAAGTGCCAGTAGTTTTAATTTCTAAAACCTCTAAAATTTTTTTCGTATGTCAATTATAAGATCAGTTGGTATGTCTTGTTTACTTATTCATTAAACACATATAGTGTTTTTAGTAATTGTCAGTTGGCAGACAATATTCTATGAACTAAATATCCAGGAGTTTTCTGTTTGTTTGGAACACGGTTGTTTGCTTCCATAGTCATATTTAGAGCTTGTCAGGTACAATGGTGACCGTATTTCTCCGAACACCCTACCATATTGGATTTCTGTAAAATTCTCTAAATTTTATTTATAGCATGGTAGGGGAAGCTCAAGTTTTGTGCTAACTTTTTAAGAACTAAAGTAGAAACTATTTGAAACATAGGCTATAGTTGTTTATGGGAAGTATATTTTGATTTATAATAAGTGGCAAGGCCAGGCACGGTGATCCTAGCACTCTGGAAGGCTGATGCAGGTGGATTGCTTGAGCCTCAGGAGTTAGAGACCAGCTTGAACAGCAGCAAGACCCATCTTTACTAAAAATAGAAAAACTAGCCAGGCATGGTGGTAGGTGCTTTGGAGACTAAGGAAAGGGGATCGCCTGACCCCAAGAGTTTGAATGAGGTTGCCTTAAACAATGACGAGATGGCACTCTACCCAGGGCACAGACTGAGACTCTGGCTCAAAAATAATAAGTGGCAAATAAAGCACCCTTTAGGTGTTACTGTTAAATGTTTCTACCTTGGACTATGTGGTCTGAACTCTTTCTAGTATAGTAGTCCTTAGTTCTTAACTCCAAATTTAGGAGAAAGAGTTTACAATGTTAGGCAATTCAAGCCTGTTTTTTTGTTTCCCCCCCCTTTTTAAATAATTTTCCTACTAGGAACTAATGATCCTCTGGGAGTATTATGTTCAGAGAATGAGAATTTCAGGACCCTTTTCCTATTAAGTGATGGAAAATCGAGATGAGATAAACCTGACTGCATTATTCTTGCGCCACCACCTACTACCCTCCCAGATATTTTTGATGTACTTGAAATCTCTTGCCTCTAATATTTTAACTAAAATGTATATTCTATACAACATTGGAAAGAATGGGCACATTTTTTATTTGAAAGTACAGTAAGCACAGTTCTAATTTTAAAATATACATTTTGTGAAAACATGAAAATTACAGTTACTCTGTATATTTTTATGAAGTTAATTCAAAAGAGATTTTTACATTCCCACTAGTAGTGCCAGAGATCCATGTTTTCTGTATTTATTCTTGCCAGCATTTCATGTTGCCACTGTGTTAACTCTGGGCCTTAATTTGCATTTTTCAAATGGCTAGTGATATTGAAAATCTCATGTTTATTTTGCCGTTGATAATCCTATTCTGTGAAATTTGTCATTCCTTTGCTTATTTCCTAAATGGACTTATTTACTCTTTAGTTCCATACATATTCTAGATCCAAGTTCTGGTCAGATGTATGGTTTGCACGTATTTTTTTTTCCTAATCTGTGGTTTGTCTTTGCATTCTCTTAAAGGGGTCTTTTGTGAAGCAATAGTTTTCAACTTCATGAAGGCCAGAACTTTGAACTTTGTCAAATGAATTTCTATCTCTTCATGAAGGCCAGAACTGAGAACTTTGTCTTTATATGTTGTGTTTTTGGTGTTGAGTCTAAAACTTTTTACCATGATTTAGGTACTGAAAGTTTCCCTGTTTTGTTTTTGTTTTCTTTTTTTTTGTTTGTTTTGTTTTTTCTCTTTCAAAAAGTTTTACATTTAAGTCTATGACGTATTTTGAATTAATTTTTATATAACATGAAGTTTAGGTCACTTTTGTCATGTGGGTCTTTTTCTGTCTATGGATGGTGTTCAATCACTCTAGCACTATTTGTTGAAAAATCTGTCCGTTGAATTGCTTTGCATTTTTGTAAAACATCAGTTCAACTTAATTGTGTGGTGCATTTCTGGGTTCTCTATTCCGTTTTCTTGATCTTTTGTGTTTTTCCTGCTGCCATTACCTCTGTGTTAAGGATTATAGCTATATAGTAAGTCTGGAAATTGGATAGACCAATTCTTTCCATTTTTTCAAAATATTTTTTGCTTTTTCTGGTTCTTTTGCCTCTTAAAAAAATTGTGATATATCCATCCCATGAAATACTACCCAGCAATAAAAAGGAACATATTACCGATAGATGTAACAACTTGTATGATTTCAAGAGCATTATGCTGAGTCTAAAAAGTCATATACATGATTCTATATTTACATATATATGATTCTATATTTAACTTTATCAAAATGAAAAATTAGAAATGGAGGAGAGTGGTGGTTGCTAAGACTTAAGAATAGTTGGGAGCAAGGGATGGATATGACAGAGCTTTGTGGTGATAGACTAGTTTTGTACCTTTCTGCACCAATCTGTGTTTGTGATAAAATGGCATACAAATTATGTAGAAACATTAAACCAATGTGACGTCCTGGTTTTGATACTGTATTGTACTCATGTCACCATTGGGAGAAACTGGGTAAAGAGTACAGAGGACCTGTCTGCTGTTTTTACAACTCCTTGTGAATATAATTATTTCAAATTTAAAATTTTTAAGTAGTTTTATGTGTTGTAGTTGTACTTGATTTTATTTTTAGGGAAGGAAGACATCTATCTTAATCATAAATGTAGTAGAGATAGAAATTCATTTGACAAAGTAGATTTCTTTTAAATCTGTGATAGAAGGAAATTAATATAAATGAAATATCACACAATTAATATACACTTCAAGGCTGGGGGTTTCGAGCTACCTTTCTTTTCTTAATACATAGTCTGCTAAAAGAAAACTTAAATGTCAGTAACAAGCTTGTTATTGCAAGACTGATTTGGTCATAAAATAAATTTTATATTGTACCATTGTTCTGGATTCAGCATTGAAATTATAAATGGACAAGTGGTTCTTAAGTTCTTGAGTTAAGAAAATGATACATAAAATATTTTTTTTGAGTCTCAGTTTTTCTAAATTACTCTTCTGTAAAATAGATACAACCCACCTACTTAACTTTGCTGGATCCAACGTGAAATGCTTCCAGTGCTTGTCATGTGGTAGCAGTTTTACAAAGCATTTAGCTGAGAATCTCAATTTTAAATGGGATTCTAAAAAAAATTTTTCACATGAGCTTTGATCTGTATCTGGGTATTTTTCTTAGACATTCTCTTCTTGCCTTGAAAAACATACTCTCTAGTTTTTGTGCAGTAATTTCCACTGTTAGTAATCAAGATAGGAATAGAATAAGGCATGAAGGAAATTTGATGTTTTTGTTTCTTTTACCTTCAGCTCTTAATATTTTAGGGACCAATTTTTTGGCCCTGTCAAAATTAAAATAATTGTTTTAAAATGCATGTTACACATTTACTCAAGATTTTTCATAGTTCTTGCATTAAAAAGAAACTTTGTTTTCAGATTTCTTTTTTTTTTTTGCAGTTGTTGGCCAGGGCTGGGGTTTGAACCCGCCATCTCCACTTATGGGGCTGGCGCCCTACTCCTTTGAGCCACAGGCACCGCCCATATTTTCAGATTTCTTATGTCTTGATAAATATTTCAGTTCTCATGTGATACTTACATTAACTTTCTGTCCTCTCAGGTTGCCTTCTATTTCATAGTCAACCAGAACAATGTTCTACGCACACTTTGTCCTCAGTAAGAGAGGGCCGCTGGCCAAAATTTGGCTAGCGGCCCATTGGGATAAGAAGCTAACCAAAGCCCATGTGTTTGAGTGTAATTTGGAAAGCAGTGTGGAGAGTATCATCTCACCAAAGGTACGTTTGATGTTGATAATTTCTTTTTGTTGATGGTTTATTAATATGTGAGATAGAACTTGTAAAGTAACTTTTTAAGTAGACATATACGTATATTGGAGGCAAGGAAAATTAATAGATTATCCAGAGTTTTTCTCTGTTATTATACGAAGTCTTCATCGCTGTGATATGATAAGTTTTTCTCTTTAACAATTCGATAAAAGCACAGATAATCTAATTTGCCTATTTTAGAGGCAAATAAACACAAGGGGCAGTGTCCAAATATTTTATATTTAGCTTTCTAGGTATTAGAACTTGTATTTAAATATGTGTATAAGTGTTCCTGCTTTAGGAATTTACAAAATATTCTAAATAAGAGATCCGTTAATTAGAACAAGGTTCAGGGGCTGGATCCTAACTATCTTATTCACACAGCAAATACTATCCATATCACTTACTTTATTACTTCAGTCTCACAGGCCTTTACTTTATTACTTCAGTCTCACAGGCCTACTTGCTTTTTCTTGCAAGTAATAGCTTTTGTACTTGCTGTGTCCTTTCCAAGGAGCACTCTTTAACTGAATATTTGCTTGCTTGTTTACTGTCTCCACTAGGATGGAAGCCCCATGAGTGTCCTTACCTTATCTGCCTTATTTACTGATCTGTTCCTAGAGGAACTTTATTATTGATATCTTCTATAACTGTGGTTTCCACACGTGCATGGATTTCACAAATAGTAGAACTTAAAGAAATAATGCATGGGGTTTTGCTTTGCCAAGAAGGACTTTTAAAACATACACTTGCAGTTACCTTCCATATCATTATTGGCATTTCATTGAAGAATAGACAGAGAGGAACTAATCTGAAAGGAAAAATCCTTCAATATAATTTAAGTATATGTTTCCATCTGTGTTTTAATGGTCTTTTCCTGCACCTTGTATCTATATACACATGTACACACAGGTGTAGCACATGTATGCACCAGCTGTCTTCTTATGAAAATGTCCAGATCACAGCTGTGTGTGTTAACATCAGGAGCTACTCTTCTTAGAATTGCCAGTTTGGACAATGTTGCGATGCCATGTTAGGTAAAAAGAGTAGTTTTTATTTCAGGATGGGTGAGGGAATAAAGCTGGGGATGTGGCTTTGGCACCTGTAGCTCAAGCGGCTAGGGTGCCAGCCACATACACCAGAGCTGGTGGGTTCGAAACCAGCCCAGGCTGCCAAACAACAATGACAACTACAACCAAAAAATAGCCAGGCGTTGTGGTGGGTGCCTGTAGTCCCAGCTACTTGGGAGGCTGAGGCAAAAGAAACACTTAAGTGGGGGAAGTGAAAGATGGCTTGAAATTTTAGTAAATTATGAGATTCCCATTTGTCTTTGAAATTTTGCCTGGTTTTAGAGTTAGCGGTAATGGAATACTTTAGTGTTAAAGAAACTTTTATTCTTTCTAAGATAGTACTAATATGAAAATTTTAATAAAATGAAACCTTTACAAACAAAAAAGAAAATACATGGTCTATATTCCTATCACCTAGAGAAAACTCTACATTTTGGTATCCCTATTAGACTTTTGTGTATATATGTACATGTAATTTTTTTATGTTTGTGTACTCAAAAACTGCATTATAATGTTTTTAACAAGACTGCATTAGGAACAGACCTGCCATCTATAATGATTGGGATTCACAATGTCATAGTCTGTTCTCCACAGAACTCAGATAAAATTTGACACAAACTTGACCTAGACTGAAGTGAGGGTAATATTCATAAATTTACTATGAAAGTGCTAATGTGTATGATTAAAGAATATCATGTGTCTGTGTATACCCACTTCATTGCCCTTAAATATTTAGGAAACTGAATTCTAAAACACATTAGGCCCCTAGGATTTCAGGTAAGTGGGTACCAGACCTGTAAATCATTGTTTGGGTTGTATATGATTTCTCTTTTTGAGTAGTTTACATTATTTCTAATTTTTTGCAGTTTAATGCTTGTCCTATACAATGCAACCATTAAAAATGACAGTGGAACAGTACAATGGAGAAAAGATAGTCTTTTCAAAAAAATGGTGCTGGGACACTCAACTGGACATCAACAGGCCAAAAAATAAAATAAAACAGCTGAACAGACTGTATACCCTTCAAAAAAAAAAAAAAAAAAAACTCAAAACTGCATTGTAGACTCAAATAAAAAAAAAACACAAAACTGTAAAACTTTTAGAATATCATATAGTAGAAAATATTCTAGACGTTGGATTTGACAATGACTTTTTAAATTTAGCCCGGAAGGCACTGTCCATCAAAGAAAAAATTATAGCTGGACTTCATTAAAGGAAAAATTTCTGCCCTGCAAAAGACACTATAAGAGAATGAAAAGACAAGCCACAGACTGGGAAAAAAACAGACTTTGCAAAAAACAAACGTGATGACTGTTATCCAGAATATACAAAGAATTCCCAAAATTCAACAATAAGAAAACAACATAAGTAAAAAGTGAGACAGAAACTTTGATACCTCACCAAAGAAAATACACAGAAGACAAACATATGAAATGATAGTCCACATCATATGTCATCGGAGAATGCATATTAAAATGAGATCCCACCACATACTTACTAAAATGGTCAAAATCCAAAATGCTGACAACACGCAAAACTGGCAAGGTTGTGGAGAAACAGGAACTCTCATTCATTCCTGGTGGAAGTACAAAATAGTACTACCACATGGGAAGACATTTTGGTTTCTAACAAAACCAAACATACACCTCAAGAGAAAAAACAAAAGTAAATTCAAGAAGGGAGGAGGAGATTCAGTAAATGCCCACCTAACAGATACAAAGTAGGGATATAGGCACATCCCCTGGGTGAGGGACTCAACTACAAATTGTTCTTTACCACACAAATACAAATAATATAACCAAATCATACGTACCTTCATAATAATGTGGAAAAAAAAACAAAGTAAAAATAAAAACCCAGAAAATAAAGAAAAAAAATTAAAAAAAAAACTTATTCATACAGTCTAGCTCCATTCATACAATCTAGCTCCTTGGTATTTACTCAAAGTAGAAAACTTAGGTCTATGCAGAAATTTACACACAGTTAAAATAGTCATAATTGGTAAAACTTGGAAGCCACTAGGTAAGATGTCCTTGAGTAGATGTATAGATAAATTAGCTGTAGTGCATCCAAACAATGAAATTATTTAATGCTAGAAAGAAATAAGCTATCAATTCATGAAAAAATGTGAAGGAACCTTAAATGCATATTACTGAATATGCATCTGAAAAAGCTACCTACAATGTGATTCCAGCTGTGTACACTCTGGAAAAGGTAAAAATTTTGGAAAAAATAAAAAGATGAGGGCTTGGACAGGGAAAGAAGGCAAAGAACAGGATTTTTTTTAGGGCAGTAAAACTGTTGTGCATGATCTTGTAATAGTGAATACATGTCCTTATACATTTGTCCAAACTCATGGGCAGGAGTTAACCCTGATATAAACTATGGGTCACATTTGCGTAATGATGTAAGTTTATCAGTTATAATATATGTACTACTCTGGTGAGAGAAGTCAATAGTGGGGTGGGTTGTGCACGTGTTGGGGAAGGAGGTGTATGGGAAATCTATGTACCCTCTGCTAAGTTAAGTTCTGAACCTAAAACTGGTGGTAGAGCTATGGAAAGAGCTTTTCCTGGATGCAGTCTTGCATCAACCATTGTAGTATGTTGCAATACTATTTTGATTTTTATATACACATACAGGAAGAGAAATTATGTGTACTTGCACAGATAAAAACACGTACATAGGAAAGCCTACAGTACAAATACAAAATATTAAATATTTACCTAGGTGATAGGATTACAGGTTCTTCTTTTTTTAAACCATCTAGTAAACATTTCTTGTTAAATCTTTGTTCATATTCTTAAGATTGATATTTAGGAATATAATTAATGGGTCAAGGGTTACACATATTTTTAAGATTTTTTTCTTTTTTTTTTTGAGACAGAGTCTTCACCCTGGGTAGAGTGCAGTAACTTCATAGCTCACAGCAATCTCAAACTCTTGAGCTCAAGAGATCTCTGCCTCAGCCTCCCAAGGAGCTGGGACTACAGCCACCCACCGCAAAGCCCAGCTATTTTTTCCTCTTTTTAGTATAGATAGGGTCTTGCTTTTGCTCTTGCTCAGGCTGGTCTCGAGCTCCTGTGCTCAAGAAATCCATTTCCCTTGGCTTACCAGGTATGAGCCACTGCACCCAACCCTTATATTTTAGATTTCTTTCTTTCTTTTCTTTTTTTTTTTTTTAAAGACAGTCTCACTATGTCACCCTTGGTAGGGTGCCATGGGATCACAGCTCACAGCAACCTCAAACTCTTGGGCTCAAGCGATTGGCTTGCCTCAGCCTCCCAAGTAGCTGGGACTACAGGGGCCTGCCACATCGCCTGGCTGTCTTTTGTTGCAGTTGTCGTTGTTTAGTTGGCCTGGGCTGGGTTCGAGCCCACCACCCTTGGTGTATGGCTGGCTCTGTAACCACAGTGCGACAGGTGCCAAGCTTATTTTTCAGATTTCTGATATGTATTAACAGTGTGCTTTCTGCTGGTCAAGTTATATGAGAATGTGTATTTTCTGGGATTTTTTATTAGGTATACTTACCGAGATAATAAATAAAGAGAAAATGGTATATTCCTTTCTTGAAATTGATATAAATAGCTAATATTTATAATATCTATAAGCAATTATTGGGAATGTTTGACTTAAAAGGATGAATTTTTTTGTAGTATATGCAGAGTACTTTGTACTCCTTCAGGAATACTACAAAAGACTATAAGATAGGCTGGACTCCCGTAGTTCAGTGAGTAGGGTGCCTGCCACATACACCAGGGCTGGCGGGTTCAAGCCTGGCCCAGGCCTGCTAAACAACAATGGCAACTGCAACCAAAAAATAGTGAGGTGTCTTGGTGGCACCTGTAGTCCCAGCTACTTGGGAAGCTGAGGCGAGAGAATTGTGTAAGCCCGAGAGTTTGAGGTTGCTATGAGCTTTGACGCCATGGTACTCTACTGAGGGAAACACAGTGAGACTATCTCAAAAAAAAAAAAAAAAAGACTATGAGATAGCCTTATAGATGAAAGTTTGCATTAACAGCTGCAAAGCACTTCAAGAATAATGTAGGACGGTGCCTGTAGCTCAGTGGGTAGGGTATCAGTCACATAAATCCAGGCTAGCGGGTTGGGACCCAGCCCAAGCTAGATAAAAAACAGTCACAACTGAAACAAAAAAAAAAAAAAAGCAAAACAATAGATTTTGGCTCTGTGCCCACATAAAAAATCCCTATGGGCAGTATAAAATGCCAGCATTGAAGTATGATTGACTCTGAAACCAAAATTTATAAATTAGGTTAATAATGTGTTTTATTCATAGGTGAAGATGGCGTTACGAACGTCAGGACATCTCTTACTGGGAGTTGTTCGAATCTATCACAGGAAAGCCAAATACCTTCTTGCTGACTGTAATGAAGCATTTATTAAGATAAAGATGGCTTTTCGGCCAGGTACTGAATGCTTTTTTTGCTTTTTACTATGGAATTTCTTGTGTTTTCTAGAGCAGAATGTTCTGTTATTAGGAATATAAGGAACTCATCAAAGATAGGGCAAGGCTTGAGGAGCCACTGGTTCGTGTTATATGATGTCTGCTCTACCTATGAAGTAATGGCAATCGCCTCTTTTTTGTTTTTCCTTTGGGGCTACCTTTCTCTTTAACCCCCTTTTCAGCATCTTATGTAGAACTAAGTCATCTGAGGCTGAAATAGTGAAAACTAATTGTTACATGATGATTTTTTAAAATATGGCTCAAAAAAGACAATCTTAGGATTTTTTACTTTTTGAGGATAATTTTAATGTGCTTGTAATATCACTTTTAACTTGTTAAGCCTTTTCATACTTCGTAGCTCTTGTTATTGTTATTTTATTTTAGATAATGATTGGCTCTAGAACTGGACTCTACCAACCAGACTTCCATCTGAGTAGATAATTACTAGGGTATTTATCTGAATTTACATATCTTTCTGGAATTTTTTTTAAAGCATTAATGAAATTTTAATTAAAATAATGTGAATGTATAGGAGATGTCTTATACAGTAGTTTCTACTGAGGATACATTCCAGTACTTCAATTTATTATAACATATGAACAGTAAAATTTTGAGATCTCAGGTTTCATGTTAAAGTGAAATATGTAGGCAAAGGCTGTGACACTTACATGAATTCTAACCTATGTGGCCACTAAGTGTGTTTTGTTTAAAATACGTGTTTTTTTGTTTATTATCTTAAAGTAAGAGGTATTTATTATAGCCAGCTTGAAAAATATAGGGCAGATATTAAAATTAAAATTGTGTAACCCCACTCTGTGTAAAATAACCAACTCCTTTTAACATTTAGGATACTTTGCCATTATTCTTTTCCCCCCTTATAAACATAATTCTTACCTAGAAAACCGTTATTAGTATTTACTTGTTGACATGTCCATTTAAAGATTTATCAGGTTAATACATAATTAGTGATTTGACCTTTATTTGTAAAGCAAGTACAGGATATTATGATAGAAAAATAGAAAAGTTTGTATTTCAAGGTACTTTGCATCTAAAATATAAGCCTAGGAAGTTACATTGACTTCACTTCCCTTTGTACCCAGGTAATCCATGGTGTAGCCAGACATTGAAACTTAGCATTTCCTTTTCAGGTGTTGTTGACCTGCCTGAGGAAAATCGGGAAGCAGCCTATAATGCCATTACTTTACCTGAAGAATTTCATGACTTTGATCAGCCACTGCCTGACTTAGAGTATGTGTCTGTTTTGTTTTGTTTTTTAATTGTTAGCTTGGTATACAAAAAGCAATAGTGTTAGCTTCCAAATGGATAGTTTTCTTTGAAATATTTTTGATAGAGTTAACATGTAGCTAAAATGCATATGGTTTCATTTAGGATAGTATGTAAATAGGAAGCATATAATCTAAAAAATTTTTCTTCTGTAAGAAAATCATGTGGTTGTCTACTTTAACACAGCTTGGAGATGAGAATTTTGATGTGCTTAGGCCAAAGTTGTGTAAATTGAATAGCTGTCCAGGAGTGTGCTTTACATAATGATATCAGTTAATGTGAACCATTGCTCTATGATATTTTTCAGTTATATTTTTAAGTCAGCTCTGATTGTCTCTGCCAAGCTATACTGAGAGCCACAATTTTATTCTTTTTTTTTTTTTTAAACAAACGTGAGATAACTTTCTATGAAGAGTAAGAGAGGGTTACGGTCATGACACACATTTAAGAGGAGAGATGGGAGTCATACAAATTTTATTTCCCAAAGCATATAAAAGTTATGTTTACACTATATTGTAGTCTCTTTATTGTGGAGCAGCATTATGCTTAAAAAAATACACAATTTTAATTCATAAATGTTATAAGTGAAAGCTAACCCATTATCAGCCTTCAGCAAGTCATGTTCTTTTTGCTGGTGGAAGGAATTGTCTTTGTGTTGATGACTGCTGACTGATAAGGATGGTGCTTGCTAAAAGTTGTGGTGGGCTGTGGCAGTTTCTTAAAATAAGACAACAGTGGAGTTTGCTGCATCAATTGATCTTTCTATCACAAAAGATTTACTTATAGCATTCAATGCTGTTTGATAGTATTTTACCCACAGAACTATTTTCAGAATTGGAGTCAGTCATATCTCAAACCCGCTATTGCTTTATTAACTAAACTTTCTTTGCTCATTCATAAAAAGTAACTCCACACTCATTAAAGTTTTATCCTGAAATTGAAGAGCAATTTGGTTATATCTTCAGGCCCCACTTACTAGTTTCTTGCTATTGCCACGAAATATGCGGTTCCTTCCTCCACTGAAGTCTTAAACCCTCAAAGCTGTCCGTAAGGGTCGAAATCAGCTTCTATCTAGACTCTTGTTAATGTTGGTATTTTGAACTCTTCCCTGGAATCATGAATGTTCTTAATGGCATCTAGAATGGTGAATCCCATTCCTAAAGGCTTTCAGTTTACTTTGCCCATATGCATCAGAGCAATCTCTATGGCAGCTTTCACTTTACAAGTTGTATTTTTTAAATAATAGGACATGAAAGTCAAAATTACTCTTTGTTCCATAGGTTGAAGAATGTTATGTTAGGTATGAAAACATGAATCTTTTTGAACATCTTCATCAGAGCTCATAGATAACTTGGTGCATTGTCAGTGAGCAGTAATATTTTGAGGGAAATCTTTCCTGAGTAGTAGATCTCAACCGTGGGCTTAAAAAGGAACCACGCTGGCTCGGTGCCTGTGGCTTAACGGGCTAAGGCGCCAGCCATGTACACCTAAGCTGGCAGGTTCGAATCCAGCCCGGGCCCGCCAAACGACAACGACGGCTGCAACCAAAAAATGGCCAGGCGTTGTGGCAGGCGCCTGTAGTCCCAGCTACTTGGGAGGAGGAGGCAAGAGACTCGCTTGAGCCAGGAATTGGAGGTTGCTGTGAGCTGTGATGCCATGGCACTCTATCCAGGGTGACAGCTGGACGCTCTGTCTCCAAAAAAAAAAGGAACCACACTGTAAACAGACATGCTGTCATTCGGGCAGCATTGTACCATGTGTAGAGCACAGACAGTTGTTAAGGGCCTCTATAAATTTTCAGAATAGTAAATGATCTTTGGCTTCAACTTAAAGTCACCAGCTACATTTACATTGACTTCTAATAAGAGAGTCAGCCTGCCCTTTGAAGCTTTGAAACCAGACATTGACTTCCCCTCTCTAGCTGTGAAAGTCCTAGGTGGCATTTTCCAATGTAAGGTTGTTTCATATGTATTGAAAATCTGTTGTTTATCATAGTCACCTTCATTGATAATCATAGCTAGATCTTCTAGGTAACTTGTTTCAGCTTCTTCATCAATACTTGCTGCTTTGACATCCACTTCTCTGTTATGGCTTCTTTTCTAAAACCTCATGAACCAACCTCTACTAGCTTCTAGATTTTCTTCTGCAGCTTTTTCACCTCAGAATTGAAGAGAATTAGGGTTTTGGCTCTGAAATAATAGGCTTTGACTTATAAGGGAATGTTGTGGCTCATTTGATCTTCTATCCAGACCACTGAAACCTTCTTCATATGGAGGAAAAAGGCTAGTTTGTTTTCTTATTCTTCTGTTCACTGGAGTAGAACAGTTAATTTCCTTCAAGAACTTTTTGCATTCACAGCTTGGCTAACTGCTTGGCTCAGGAGGTATACCTTTTGCCCTGTTTTAGCTTTCAACATGCCTTCCTCACTGAGCCTCAAGCATTTCTAGCTTTTGATTAAAGTAAGAGACATGGGACTTATCCTTTTACTTGAGCATTTAACTGACCATTGTAGGGTTTTTGATTGGACTAATTCAGTGTTCTATAATATCTCAGGGTATCGGGAGGCTTGAGTAAAGGAACAGAGATGGGAAATAGCCAGTTGTCTATTCAGTGCAATAAAATGAGATATACTTGTATATTATTTATCCCTTCAACATCCTCAGTTAAAACACAGGCTTTTTTCTCCCTCAGTTTAAATTGAGACTTATATGAAGTCTACAAAGTACATTTGGTTGATAACTCTCATAAGTCTTCTGAGAGTCTATAACAGTTCTGCATCTTTTTATGTTTTGTTCCTTGACATTTATTTGCTATACAAACTTGGTCATTTCTTTTTGAGGGATTTACATTCTAGATTTTGCCAGTGATATTCCAGGCTAGTATTTAATGTTACATGTTTTTTAAATATTTTTAAATTATATGAGAGATTATTCTTACTTATTAGAGGAAAAACTGAATCTCAGAAAAGTCATGTACCTTTAGAGTTCACACAGCCCCTAAGTTGCAATGTCCTGATGAAAGCCCATGCCTAGCTAGACTATCATTTCTAATTTTTTCCACTATATTTACCTTAGTGATTTCTGCCTATCGTGTTTTATTTGCTGATCATTGATGGCTATAAACTTAAATACAAATTAAATTAACTGCTTAAAGTCTTTATTTGCATTTTTGGATTAGAGTTATTAAGTATTAAATATTAAGGTTTCTAAAAGTTGGTAGGTTGTATGAATGTCTTATTGTTATAGAAAGAATTGGAATTTTTTTTCCTTATGACTTAGACATTACAGTGAGACTTCTAACTAAAATGTATTTTGACTTTCTTTTAAAGTGACATCGATGTGGCACAACAATTCAGTCTGAATCAGAGCAGGGTGGAAGAGATAACCATGAGAGAAGAAGTTGGAAACATCAGCATTTTACAAGAAAATGATTTTGGTAAAAGAGAAACAAATTGCTAGCCATTAGATGTAATGTTATAATTATATAGTGGCTTTACTAGCAGTTTCAGGAGAAAATCAGACTTATGTTGCATTCACACTGACGGACTTAAAAATCATCTAGCAGATTTTTATCAAGAAAAGAGTTTGGGGCAGCACCCATAGCTTAGTGGGTAGGGCTCCGGCCATATACACCAAGGCTGGCAGGTTTGAACCTGGCCCAGACCAGCTAAAACAACAGGGGCAACAAAAAAAAATAAAAATAGCCAGCGTTGTGGTGGGCGCCTGTAGCCCCAGCTACTTGGGAGGCTAAGGCAAGAGAATTGCTTAAGCCTAAGAGTTTGAGGTTGCTATGAGATGTGACGCCAGGACACTACCCAGGGCAACAGCTTGAGACTTTTATCTCAAAAAAAGAAAAAGAGTTTGGCTTCCTACCATTATATTAAACATCATTTTCATACTTAGAGTTTATTCTTTGCCCACTCCTGCTTCCTACATACAGAAATAGAACTTATATATTGATTGTGTGTAAGCTCTCTGCAGTGAACAGTGCTCAGTTTTTTAAACTAATCATTTTCTGAGAGTGAGTTGCATTATTGTAACTATCATTCAAAAACTTAGATGTTCAAAACTGATCGCAAGCCCAATTTTTTTTTGTTTGTTTTTTTTGTTTGTTTTTTGGGGTTTTTTTGCGGTTTTTGGCCAGGGATGGGTTTGAACCTGCCACCTTTGGCATATTTGGCTGGTGTCCTACTCCTTTGAGCCACAGGCGCCGCCTCCAATTTTTTTTTTTTTTAAGTGCTGTGTCTATCCACAGGCATAATCATTGCACACTACAGCCTTAAACTCCTATTCTCAACCAATCCTCTCACTTTGACCTCCCAAGTAACTAAGACTATAGTGTAGGTGTGCTATTAGAGCTGGCACCAAATTTTTTCTTCATGAACCACATTTTAACATGAATGTTTAAGTTATTAATATGAATGTAACTTAATGTATGTATGTATGTATATATTCATATTTGAGTATCTAAAGCAGTGGTTCACAACCTTCCTAATGCCATGGCCCTTTAATACAATTCCTGTGGGTCACGACCCACGGGTTGAGAACTGCTGATCTAAAGTATTCAGAATAATATAAATTTGGATCTTAGTTTGAATTTGCTAGTGGTACCTTAGAATTATAGCTATATAATTAAGAGTTAATTAAATTTAGATGCTAAAGATTTAAAGTTTAAACTAGACTTTTTCATTTTGAAGGTAAGACTTCAATAAGCAAATGGGACATCATATTTGTCCTAAATTACTAGCTGTTTTCTTTTCTAACGGTGATATTTCTCACCTTTTTTAACTAATGATATAACCAAAATTTTTTTAGGTGACTTTGGAATGGATGATCGTGAGATAATGAGAGAAGGCAGTGCTTTTGAGGATGACGACATGTTAGTAAGCACTAGTGATTCTAACCTCCTGTTAGAGCCTGAACAAAGCACCAGCAATCTGAATGAGAAAATTAACCATTTAGAATATGAAGACCAATATAAGGATGATAATTTTGGAGAAGGAAATGATGGTGGAATATTAGGTATGTCACAAATAGATGGTTATTTATACATAAACATAATTTCTTTATTTGTGAATTTTTGGAGCATTTGCTAATTCCAGGTCTTGAGCAGCTACCTGGGTTCTGTGTGTGAATTGTGGTCAGATGGTTCAATAGAAGTTTTCTGTAAAACTAGTGTCTAAAAATGTTACAAGAAAACCTAGAGGTGTTTATCTTTACTAGTCTAAAACTACTGTATTTGTGTTTGATAACTATGGTAAGTATATTTATGAATAGAGAATATTAATGAAGAAATTGTTTTCATATACTATTTTATGGCAATTTTGAAAGAAAACATAAAATTAAATATACCTTTAAATTTAATTGATTTTAACCTAGTTTTGTTATCCTAGTGATTGGCTGTTCTTCTAACATTTCTCTTTAAAATTATAACATTTCCTATTTCAGATGACAAACTTATTAGTAATAATGATGGTGGCATCTTCGACGATCCCCCTGCCATCTCTGAGACAGGGGTGATGCTGCCAGAGCAGCCTGCACATGATGATATGGATGAGGATGATAATGTGTCAAGTAAGCATTTCATGTTCAGTGACTCTGGGGATGACTGGAAAGATACTACACATAGAAGACTAAGAACTAGAAGTTCTGCCTTTTAATCAACTATAGATATCCTCAACTACAGGGCTTATGATTGATTTTGAGTTCTGATTCTCTTTTGTGTTTAATTCTTTCTCCTTTCCCCTTTTTTTGGCAATTGGATTCAACTCTGGTGGGGCTTCCTTACCACTAAGAAAAACATTTTTCTTAATATCAGTGGAGTTTCTTTCGGTTTCACAAAGAGATTTTTTTTTCCCCCATTTTCAGGGTCTATACTGTTTATTCAAGTCTATTGTGACTTTTGTTTTTATAGTGGGTGGGCCTGATAGTCCTGATTCAGTGGATCCTGTTGAACCCATGCCAACTATGACCGACCAAACAACACTTGTTCCGAATGAAGAAGAAGCGTTTGCATTGGAACCAATTGATATAACTGGTGCGCAAATAAACTTTTAAATTTATACAACATAGAACGTAAGGTCCCACACATATTTCTGGCACTTGCCTATTCACTGATCATCTGGTATATTTTAGATAACTGTTGCTTTCTCTTATGTCATAGTTATTCGTCATAGTCTTTATTCAGTTGTAGTTTGAGTATTGTGTAGAGTATCTTTACAAGTTTCTGTGAAATATCGAAGTATAGAGCAAGCATTCTGCTATCACATCTTAGTCTTTTGGGGATCCCAAATGTTAACATGTCACATGTGTAACACAATATTGTAGGTCATTTTCCAATAAAATACAGGATGATTAATCAGCTATCTTTCAAAGTTGTAGATTACTGTACAGTTGGGCTACAATCTAGAAAAACCTAAAAATACTTTTGATGGTTTCTAGGAATGTTAGAGTAGAATACTTGAAATCAGTCACAGTGTAATTTAGACATAATTTTCACTTTTGAGAGAAATTGAAGAGAACAGGCACACACTCTGTCACCCAGACTATTGGAGTGCAGTGACCCAGTTATAGCTCACTGTAACCTCAAATTCCTGTACTCCAGTGACTCTGCCTCAGCTTCTTTTAATATTTTATAACACTACACCCAGCAATTTTTTTTGTTTTTTGTAGAGATGGGGGTCTCGCTGTATTTCTCAGGCTGGTGGCCACAAGCAGTCCTTCCACCTTGGCCTCCCAAAGTGCTAGGATTACAGGTGTGTGAGCCTACATTCCTGGCCAGTTTTCACTTTGAAGTAGAAAAAGATTAATTTATTGAGTTTCTTATTGAGGATAATCTGATCACCAAAAATTGTGGCTCGGGCTTCTGTTCTCTTAGTCCATTCCATTTAGGAACTAGAGATATAATAATAAATGCTTATCCTCATAGAATTCATACTAATTATGGAAACATGGATAATTAAGCAAAATATGTACCATATTACATATTGACAGATAATCAGAGAAGGGAATTGAATGTCTAGAGGACAGAGATTAAAGAGAGACTGTTACAACAGTATAATGCCGTTTTGTATTTTGAGTGTCAAATGTTTTATATATAAAAACCTGCGTGTATAACATGTCTGACAGAGTGAAATCTTGAGGAATTTAATCTTGTGAAATTTTCTGCTTTAATGAGATAATACTAGCTACTTTCAAGGTTCCTGGAAGGATTAGGAATGAATATTAAAAAGTGTCAAGGATGGAGTTTCACTTCCATATGACTAGGGTTGGGTTTATTTCAGTTAATTAGGCAGCTCCTACAGTTGTCATATATGAATTTTAACTTCTCTAATCATTTATGGAAGATTCACTCTATGCGAGACAGATGCTTTGCAGAGTTTTTTACGAGCACTATAAGTGGTTAGTCTTATTTCAAATGAGAAAATAATAAGCCCAACTCAAAATAAGAAAATGGAAAGCTATATGGGCAAAAATGTATCAACTCTTGCATTATTTTACTTATTTTGTACTCTAAGTTCATTTATTTGGCATATTTTTATTGAATGTCTGTTTTATGCCAGTCTCTATTTTAACTGTAGTTAGAAAACATCACTGAAACAGTCTACTGTCGTGAAGAGAGTAGACTTTTAACTTTTCTACTTTGTATTTAGCAAAGCAAAAGATATCATCAGGCCAAGTCCATTAGCTATTTTGTGGTGGCCGCTCAAGAAAATGGCCCTATTTTCTTTTATCCTTCCAGTCAAAGAAACAAAAGCCAAGAGGAAGAGGAAGCTAATTGTTGACAGTGTCAAAGAGTTGGATAGCAAGACAATTAGAGCCCAACTTAGTGATTATTCTGATATTGTTACTACTTTGGATTTGGCACCACCTACCAAGAAATTGATGATGTGGAAAGAGACAGGAGGAGTGGAAAAACTTTTCTCTTTACCTGCTCAGCCTTTGTGGAATAACAGACTACTGAAGGTAATAATATCTTGTAGGATTTTTTGTTTCATACATATTGTGATTTCTTTAAAAAAATAAATTTCAGAATCCTTTGGATTATTTTAATCAAGTATGTTTCAACTCCATAGCACCTTTCCTTTCGTCACAGTGTACTGGAAATAACCTCGTCTGAAATACAGGGATGTGTGACACCTGCATTTCTAAAAGATTTAGAATGAATTTTCTCAACATTAAAAAGTGACTCAGGTTCAAATCCTGCCCCAGCTGAACTGCAACAAAAAACTATCTGGGTATTGTGGCGGGCGTCTGTAGTCCCAGCTACTCCGGAGGCTAAGGCAAGAGAATCGCCTGAGCCCAAGAGCTGGAGGTTGCTGTGAGCTGTGATGCCACAGCACTCTTCCGAGGGTGACAAAGCGAGACTCTGTCTCTATAAAAAATAAAAAGTCAGTGACATTTTCAATAGTATTTAGCTATCTTCAACTCTCTATAACAAACTATTAGTTATGTTGCCTTAGTGTGCTTTGCGTATGCATTTTTCAGATGTTTTCTGAATAAAACATGAGTGATTCTGCTTTACCTACAAAAAGAAATTTTGGCTTTATGAGCATTTAAGGTTCAGAGATTGCTGATGAGTAAAGCAGCAGTGTTAGGCTACTCTTCTGTTTGAAGTTCAAATATGCATAGAACTGATGGATTTTAATATGCATTTCACTCTAAATCTAAAGTATTTCAAAGCAGCTAGTTTATGATGAGGCTGTTCTTTATAGGAAGCATCGCATATAGTCACTTTTAAGAAGGTCCTTAGAATATATTTAGACTCTGTAGTCTCATTATTAGAAGTTTTTTTAAGATAGTAATTCAGACTTAGTGCCCATAGCACACTGGTTACGGGGCCAGCCACATACACCGAGGCTGGCAGGTTCAAAACCAGCCAGGGCCAACTGCAACAAAAAAATAGATGGGTGTTGTGGCGGGCACCTGTAGTCCCAGCTACTGGGAGGCTAAGGCAAGAGAATTGCTTAAGCCTAGGAGTTTGAGGTTGCTGTGAGCTGTGTTCCCACAGCACCCTACTGAGGGCAACATAATAAGACTCTGTCTCTTAAAAAAAAGGTGGTAATTCGAATATATATGCAAAAATTGTCAACAAAATCCTAGCCAATAGATTACAGCTTATCATCAAAAAAGTCATACATCATGATCAAGTAGGTTTCTTCCCAGGGATGGAAGGCTGGTTTAACATACACAAGTCCATAAACGTTATCCACCATATTATTAGAAGCAAAAACAAAGACCATATGACCCTCTCAATAGATGCAGAAAAAGCATTCGATAAAATCTAGCATGCTTTTCTAATTAGAACAGTGAAGAGTATAGGCATACGTGGCCCATTTCTGAAACTAGTCGAAGCTATCTGACAACCCCACAGCTAATATTTTACTGAATGGAGTAAAACTGAAAGCTTTTCCTCTTAGAACTGGAACCAGACAAGGTTTTCCTCTGTCACCATTACTATTCAACGTAGTGCTGGAAGTTCTAGTCAATACAGTTAGGCAAGACAAGAAAATAAAGGGCATCCAAATGGGTACAGAGGTGGTCAAACTCTCCCTCTTTGCTGACGATATGATTTTATACTTAGAGAACCCCAAAGACTCAGCCACAAGACTCCTGGAAGTCATCAAAAAATACAGTAATGTCTCAAGATATAAAGTCAGTGTCCACAAGTCAGTAGCCTTTGTATATGGCAAAAACAGTCAACTTGAGAGGCTAATTAAGGACCCAACTCCCTTCACCATAGCTTTAAAGAAAATGAAATACCTCGGAATGTACCTAACAAAGGAGGTGAAGGACCTTTATAAAGAAAATTATGAAATCCTAAGAAAGGAAACAGCAGAGGATATTAACAAATGGGAGAACATACCATGCTCATGGCTGGGAAGAATCAACATTGTTAAAATGTCTCTACTTTCCAAAGCAATCTACTGATTCAATGCCATCCCTATTAAGATACCAACATTGTACTTTCAAGATTTGGAAAAAATGATTCTGCGTTTTATATGGAACCAGAAAAAAAACCCACGTACCCATGGGCATCATCATACCAGTTTTTAGGCTGTATTACAAAGCCATAGTGGTGAAGACAGCATGGTACTGGCACAAAAATAGAGACATAGACATTTGAAATTGAATAGAAAGCCAGGAAATGAAACTAACATCTTACAACCACCTAATCTTCAATAAATCAATCAAGAACATACCTTGAGGGAAAGATTCCCTATTCAATAAATGGTGCTGAGAGAACTGGATATCCACATGTAAAAGACTGAAACTGGACCCTCCCCTTTCTTCACTCACAAAAATTGATTCAAGATGGATAAAGGACTTAAATTTAAGGCATGACACAATAACAATCCTGAAAGCATAGGAAAAACACTGGAAGATCTTGGCCTGGGGAAAGACTTCATGAAGAAGACGGCCATGGCAATTGCAACAACAACAAAATACACAAATGGGACTTAATTAAACTCAGAAGCTTCTGTACAGCAAAGGAAACAACAACCAAAGCAAATAGACATCCAACCCAATGGGAAAGGATATTTGCATATTTTGAACCAGACAAAAGCTTGATAACTAGGATCTATAGAGAACTCAAATTAATCCACATGAAAAAAACCAACAATCCCATATATCAATGGGCAAGAAACATGAATAGAACCTTCTCTAAAGAAGACAGACGAATGGCTAACAAACATGGAAAAATGCTCATCATCCCTAATTAATAGAGAAACGCAAGTCTAAACCACCCTGAGATACCATCTAACCCCAGTGAGAATGGCCCACATCACAAAATCTCAAAACTGCAGATGCTGGCGTGGATGTGGAGAGAAGGGAACACTTCTACACTGCTGGTGGGACTGCAAACTGATAACAGCCTTTTTGGAAGGAAGTCTGGAGAACCCTCAAAAAACTCAGACTAGACTTTCCATTTGATCCTGCAATCCCATTATTGAGCATCTACCCAGAAGGAAAAAAAATCCTTTTATCATAAG
>CAUYRH010162918.1:0-12709 GCA_963574655.1 Perodicticus potto | reverse complement strand
CTATTTTTTTGTTGCAGTTTGGCCGGGGCCGGGTTTGAATCCATCACCCTCAGTATATGGCACCAGTGCCCTCTCCACTGAGCCACAGGCACCACCCCACTTTTTATTCCTTATAACCAAAAACTTCTGAGAGATACTTCCTTCTAGGATTTTTTCATGACACCATTGTCTAATTTGGGCCTACTGTTGATTGAGTTCCAATTGGCCACTCCAAATAACGCTGCCATGTTGGTTTCATGATCTCCATTTTACAGGTGAGAAAATTTTAACAAGAACCTTAAAAGAAAGTTAAGAAAATGAACTTTGGAGACTGCCTTCGCCACTCACTATCTATGGGCAAGTTAATCTCCCTATGCCTCAGTTTTCTCTACTATAAAATGGGGATAATATGGCACCTCATAGAGGTGATGTGAGAATGAAATGAACTAATACATGGGAAGTATTTTTAGAATAGCATCTGGCAAACAAGAAGCCCCATGTAAGAGTTTGCTATAGCTGCTGCTCATAGCAGCAGTCGCAGTAATGGTATTAATCCTGAGGTTCTGATGAGAGCCTGTGTGTGCTGGGCTTATCGTCCTCCTCACACGTGGGTCCTATCTCTATTCCCTCAGTTCACCTTGCTCCCAGAGAGCCAGAACTTGAGCAGAGAGCCGCGGTTGTCTAATGAAAGGGGTGTCTGTCCCAGTTCTGCTGACAGGGCCCCTCTTTCTTGCCTTCACAGTTTTGTTCCTGGTTTCATATTCTACCTGACTGGTTTTTCTGTAAGTAATTGTCTTCTTGCAGCAACCTGAACCATGCCCCTGTTTGGGGCATCCTGGCCTGATGCGGGATGTAATTTGTTCGAGTATATTTTATGCACAATAGACTCCCAGGGTGACGGGGCCTGTTGTGCTACCCAAGGAGCTGGTTTAATTATCGGGATCATTCTCCAGGCCACTCCTAACCTCAGGCCTGCCTCTGTTGACCGCACATCTTGTGATGGGGCGCAACATGATTATCACAATCAATAAATTACAAGATTTCAAGGGTGAAGGCTAAACAGCAGCAGCCTGGTTACTGGCACTAAAGCCAACTTCCTCTGAGAAATCATAATCCTGAAACAATAAGTCTAAGCAGTGGGACATGTTCTCGTTATGGGGCACACGCTGTTCCGACGTTAAAAGAATATGCGTTGGTCTTAAAACCTGGGACTTTGTAATTACAAGGGATGAATGATTCTTAGTGAACACAGGGCTTAACCAACTCCCATTTGGAAATCACTACGCCAGGTGAATGCCGGCTGAGCCCTCAACAGAGAAAAGGGATAGTAGTCCTTGCCATCTTCCCAGGAAGGGAGGCGAGGGAGAGACACAGAAAAGCATCTTTCCAGGAAAGCCAGCAAGCAATGGGAAGAGCGACAGGAAAAGCTCCTAAAGCCTACCCGAGAGTGAGCAAGGGCTTCCCTGAGCTGGAGATTCTCCAGATGAGGAGGATGGGGAGGACATTGGCAGGTGCGGCAGGAGACAGCAGTCCAGGCCAACCTGGGACACCAACACACAGACAGCTTTAGAAACTACCAGCGTCCTTAAGTCCACTTTCCCCACGCCTGTCCTCAGGAGCGATGTCAGGCTTTCATCCTTTTTTATGTATTTCCGACTCCCTACTCCCGGCCCATGTAACCATCATTCTACTTCTACGAGTTTGATTTTTTAGAGTCCTCATGAAAGTGAGATCATGCATCACTGTACATGTGTGGCTTTCTTTCCGGGCTCTGTATCTGTTGCATTGGTTTCTATGTGTCAGTTTTCATGCCATTATCATGCTGCTAAAGAGCTAATATCCAAAATACATATTCTCTCCATGCCTGGCTTATTTCGCTTAACATGATGTCCTCCAGGTTCATCCATGTTGTGGCAAATGACAGAATTTTCTTCTTTTCTAAGGCTGTGTATTCTATTGTGTATACACATCACAATTTTTTAAAATCCATTTATCTGTTGATGGGCACTTCGGCTGATTCCATATCTTGGCTATTGTGAATATTGCTGCGATGAACATGGACCAGGTATCTCTTTGACGTCCTGATTCCATGCCCTTCGAATATGTACCCAGTAGTGAGATTAGTGGGTCGTAAGGTAGTTCTATTTTTCGTTTTTGAGGAACCTCCGTAATGTCTTTCATCATGAATGTATACAAACTCCTTTTCCTCTACACCCTCTCCAATGCTGGTTAGCTTTTGCCTTTCTGATACAGCCATCCCAACAAGTATGAGGTAATACCTCACTGTGGTTTGGATCTGCTTTTCTCTGATGATGAGTGATTTTCAGCATTTTTTCTTATACTTATTGGCCATTTGTGTGTCTGTTCATATCTTTAGTCCATTTATAAATTGGATTATTTGGTTTTGTAGTATTGAGTTGTTTGAGTTCCTTATGTATTTTGGATATTAGCTCTTTAGCAGCATGATACTGGCATGAAAACAGACACATAGACCAATGCAACAGATACAGAGCCCAGAAAGAAATCCACACATTACAGTCAATGTGCCACATTTACAGTGCGGTGTCAAGAACACACCATGGGGAATAGGCAGTCTCTTCAATAAATGGTGTTGGGAAAACTGGATATCCACATGCAGAAAAGTAAAACTGGACACCTATCTCACACCTTATGTAAAAACCAACTCAAAATGGATTAAAGATTTAAAAGGAAGACCTGAAACTGTGAAACTACTAGAAGCAAACATAGGGTAAAATCTCCATGACATTGATCTGAGCATTAATTTTTGATATAAGCCCAAAACATGCAACAAAAGTGAAAATAGACAAATAGGGTTACATCCAACTAAGCTTCTGCACAGCCAAGGAAACAGTCAACGGAGTGAAGAGACAAACAACAGAATGGGAGAAAATATTGCACATCATGCAGGCAGGCTCTCGGCGGAGCTTACTGAGGACACTACCGCGGACTTCTGGTACGCTGTGTCCTGCACCTTCCCCCACCATGGCCACCACCCTCCAAAATCCATCCTTCACTCCTCTCCCCTTCTCAAAACCCTTCAAAGGAGCTTCACCATCAGAATAAAATCTCATCATCTATTTAGCTTACTCGTCAGTGCCTGATGGAAGCTAATGTGGTCTTCCCTTGGGAGCTTCGTCTCCCACCTTCCCCTGTCTTATGCTCTAATAATACAACACCAACCATTGAGTGTCATCTGAGTGCTAGGAACTGTGCTTTACAAATCATGTCATTTAATCTTCATGGCAACCAGATGGGACAGAGCAACTCATCCTTGGTTTACAGATGGATTCAAAAGTTAAGCCAATTTGACCCCAATACCCATGCCATTCCTAGGCCTATAGCTTGGATTTAATTTGTTTCTATTCAGACTTTCAAACTAATGATTAAGAAACCCTGGAGAAATAAAACTATGGGTTAGTTAAATAAAAGGAAGGTAAACATTTAGTCACAATCATTAAATTAGCAATCCACTTACTAAAATCACGTTAAGACGTAGAAAGGACACTCAGCACCAGGCTCTGGCTGACTTAATTTTCTAACAATCCCCCTTCAGCCATACTGGTCTCTGCTCTTTGTGTGAGCCAAGCATGCTCCAATGCAGAGTTTTTGTATTAGCTGTTCTCTGTCTGTAAGTGTTTGCCCATCAAGTTTTTGCATGCTTCCTGTTCTCTTTTCATCGAAATCTTTGCTCAGGTTTTACCTCCTCAGAAAAAACTTTTTGCTGGCGACACTTTCTAAGATACCACCATCTTGTTTAGTTTCTCTTTTTCTGTTATCTTTATTCATACCCTTACTACTACTTGGCTAAAGTTTAGATATTTATTTGTTGTCTGTCTTTCTTAAAAGAAAGGGTTCTAGAATGGTAGAACCTATACCTCCAGAACCTAGAATTCTACCTGACGTACAATAAGCACATAACATTTGTTGAAGAACAAAATGGCTCCCAAATCCAGACCCTTGATCGTGACCTGACTGAGAGTATTAGAGTAATGAGAATGTGTGGGGTCATACGGAAGGTGCCTTGGGTAACTGGCAGACAATGGAAGAATAGGAGAAACGTGGAGGCAAAAGTCAGTGGTGCTTGGCCACCAATGCACAGGGAAGAGAAAGGTCTGTCAGGGTCAGCAAGTGCTAGGCCCTCTGATGGGAATGCCATAGTTATGAGAACAAGTGGCATGGAGTGGATATTCAGTGAATGCTTGAAGTACGGGTGAATCTCAGGATCTTATAGTTGCTTTAACGCGCCTCCAGCTGGTTCTACTCAAGTTCTGAGATCTAAGATCAGTTAGTGATTTTGCAAGTTGAGAGAGATTTAATATACAGTCATCTCTTACTACCAGAGAAGGATTAGTTTCAGGACCTACACGGAACCGAATTTGTGGATGCTGAAGTCCCTGATATTAAATGGTGTAGTATTGGCATCTAACCTATGCACAGCCTCCTGTTTAATTTAAATCATCTCTAGATTAGTTATAATACTTAATATATATGCATGTTGTACAAATAGCTATACTATTTTAGTTTTTTATTTGGATTTTTTTGTTGTTATTGTTTTCTTTTCCCCAATATTTTTTTTTATTTTTATTGTTGGGGATTCATTGAGGGTACAAGAAACCAGGTTACACTGATTGCATTTGTTAGGTAAAGTCCCTCTTACAAGCGTGTTTTGCCCCCAAAAGGTGTGGCACACACCAAGACCCCGCCCCCCTCACTCCAATATTTTTGAAACCCAGGGATAGAGAGGACTTAACTGTAGATCATTTTAGTCTTGCACTTGGGGTGGCAACATGAGAAGCCTGATTTCTGGTTCCTTTATTGGTTAAAAACTTTCCTGTAATTCTCAAGGTTGGCTTGAACCCAGCCTGTGGAGGCTGGGAAGCAGAGAACTAAGTGACTATTCCAAAGGCCTTCTCTGTTGGAGTGGTAAGTGTTTGGCAAGCTTGATGGACATTCTTTACCGTGACAACCACCTAATTTCTCAGGGCAGTTTGGATAGCTGGATGACCAAAGGCACATTCTACAATGTATTTTTTCTTTTTTCTTTTATTTTCCTTTTTTAAAATTTAAATGGATTTATGAAGGACAAGTTGAATTGTCCTTCATAAATTTTTATATATATATAAATGAGTTAGCAGCAAAGTCTGGGCTTTTGTATCCACCACCCAAATAGTTACATCATTTGCCACAGGTAATTTTTCATCTTTCATTTCCTCCCACTCTGTCTTTTTGGGAGTCTCCAGTGTTTATTATACTGGACACTAGTATAAATGGGCCCTTGTGTAGCCATAATTTAGCTTCAACTAGGGAGGACATTTTTCTGTACCTGAGTTATAACGGCCTTCAGTTCCATTCAAGTTGTTGCAAAAAACATTATTTTATTCTTTCTTGTGGCTATTATTCCTGGTATATATGTACTACATTTTCTTTATCCACTCATTGGTTGATGGGCAGTTAGGTTGATTCCATATCTTGGTTATTATCAATTGTGCTGCAAGAAACATACAAGTGTAGGTATCTCTTTGATATAAGAATTTCTTTTCCTTTGGGTAGTGAATACCCAGCAGTGGGGTTGTAAGATTGAATGGTAGGTCTACTTTTAGTTCTTCGAGAAATCTCCTTACTAATCTCCTTAGAGGTTGTACTAATTTACATTCTCACCAACAATGCATAAGTGATCCTTTTCACTGCATCTGAGCCAACATCTATAGTTTTTTAGTAATGGCCATTCTGATTGGAATAAGATGGTATCTCATTGCATCTTAATTTGCATTTCTCTGATGATTAGTAATGTAGAGCACTTTTTCATGTGTTTTCTGGACATTTATATGTCATGTCATTTGCCCACTTTTTAATGGGATTATTTATTGTTGTTGTTGTTATTTTCTTGCTGACTTATTTGGGTTCCTGGTAGATTCTGAATGTTAATTCACTGTCAGATATGTATGCAGCTTGGAAATATTTTCTCCCATTCTCTAGGTTGTTTATTTAATCTCTTGATTATTTTTCTGTGCTAAAGATTTTCACTGTAATTCAGTCCCACTTGTCCATTTTTGCTTTTGTGATCTTAGTCATAAATTCTTTGCCTAGGCCAATGTTCACAACAGTTTTTCTTAGGTTTTCTTCTTGGGCTTTTATGCTTTCAGGTCTTAACATTTAAGTCTTTAATTTATCCTGATTTAATTTTTGTGTCCGGTGAGAAGGAGAGGTTCAGTTTCATTCTTCCACATATAGTTATCCAATTTTCCCAGAAGCACTTACTGAATAGAATGTCCTTTGCCCAGTGTATGTTTTTGTCTACTTCGTCAAAGATCAGTTGGCTGTAGTTGTGTGGCTTAATTTCTGGGTTCTCTGTTTGGTTCTTTGATCTGTGTGTCTACTTTTATGCCAGTACCTTGCTGTTCTGGTTACTATAGCCTTGTAGTATAATTGGAAGTCAGGTAATGTGATGTCTCCATTTTAAATAATGGAGTCAGGTAATGTGATGTCTCCATTTTATTCTTTTTGGTCAAGATTGCTTTGGCTATTTAGATTCTTTTTTGGTTTCATATGAATTTTAGGATTTCTTTAAAAAATGATATTTGTGGCTCAGCACCCATAACACAGTGGTTACAGTACTAGCCACATACACGAAGGCTGGCGGGTTTGAAACAAGCCCAGTCCAGCTGGACAGCAATGACAACTGCAAAAAACATGGCCAGGTGTGGCAGGCGTCTGTGATCCCAGCTGCTTGGGAGGCTGAGGCAAGAGAATTGCTTGGGCCCAGGAGTTTGGGGTTGCTGTGAGCTCTGATGTAATGGCACTCTACAGGGTGACATGGTGAGACTGTCTCAAAAAAAAAAAGATATTTGTATGCTGATAGGGATTAATTGAATATGAAGATTGCTTTGGGTAGCATGGTCATTGTCACAATATTAATTCTTCTGATCCATGAGCATAGGGCATCTTTCCATTTGTTTGTGTCCCCCTCTATACCTTTCATCAGTGTTATATAAGTAGTTTTCCTTGTAGAGATTTTTCACCTTCTTAGTTAAATTTATGCATATGTATTTTATTTTTTTTGTAAATGTAAATGGCATTGCATTCTAGATTTCTTCCTCAGTTACTTCATTACTGGATTATAGAAATGCTACAGATTTTTGTATGTTGACTTTGTGTTTTCAACTTTATCTATCACATCTAAAAGATTTTGGTAGAGTCTTTAGATTTTTATAAATATAAGATCATACCACCTGAAAAGAGGAATAATTTGATTTCCTTTTTTCTTATTAGGCTGCCTTTTGTTTTTTTCTCTTGCCATGATTGCTCTGGCTAGGATTTCCAATATTATATTGAATAAGAGTAGTGGAAGTGGGCATCTTTGTCTTGTTCCAGTTCTTAGGGGGAATGATATCAACTTTTTCCCTTGTTATATATGTCTTCTATTGTTTTGAGGTATGTTCCTTCTGTGCGACATTTGTTGAGAATTTTAATCCTCAAGCGGTGTTGAATTTTATCAGATGCTTTTTATTTTTGTTTTGAGATAATCATATAGTTTTTGTCTTTCATTCTGTTGATGTGATGTATCACATTTATTAGTTTACAAATGTCAAACCATCCTTGCCTCCCTGGGAAAAATCCTATTTGATCATGATGTATTACCCATATGTTTTTCATATGCTGTTGGATTCAGTTTACTAGCATTTTTATTGAGAATTTTTGCATCTACATTCATCAGAGAGATTGGCCTGTAGTTTTATCCCCCCATCCCTTTCATCATTGTTTGGTTTTCATATCAGGGTAAGGCCAGCCTTGTAGAATGAGTTACAAAGAATCCTCTCCTCTTAAACTTTTTTGGAATACTTTGAGGAGGATTAATGTTGGTTCTTCCAGGGAAGCCATCTGGTCTTGGGTCTTTCTTTGTTGGTAGACCTTTTATTATGGATTTAATCTCATTGCTCATCATTGATCTCTTCAGATTTTCTATTTCTTCCTGATTCAGTCTTGTTAGGTTGTACGTGTCCAGGAACTTACCTGTTTCCTGTAGGATTACCAGTTTGTAAGTGTGTCATTATTCATAATAGTTTCTGATAATCTTTTGTGTATCTGTGCATCAGTTGTAATGTCTTCTTCTTCATTTCTGATTTTATTTTGATCTTTTCTTTCTTTCTTTTTTTTGTTAGTCTAGCAAATGACCCTATTGATTTTGTTTATGTTTTTAAAAAAACAACTTTTCATTATGTTAATTCTTTGTATTTTTCTAGTCTGTATTTTCTTAGTTCTGCTCTTATTGTTTTATTATTTCTTTCCTCTTACTGATGTTGGATTTGGTCATTGCTTTTTCTAGTTCTAGGGGTATATAATTAGAGTATTATTTATTTATTCATTTTTATTTTTTGGCTGGGGCCAGGTTTGAACCCACCACCTTCGATATATGGGACTGGCACCCTACTCCTTGAGCCACAGGTGCCACCCATTAAAGTATTTATTTAAAATTCTACTTTTTGATGTAGTTATTTACTGCTATAAATTTCTTTTTCAGCATTGCTTTTACTGTGTCCATAGGTTTTTGATACAATATGTTTTGACTTTCATTTTCTTAAAGAAATTTTTTGATTTGTTCCTTAATTTCTTCCTTGACTCAGTAGTCATTCAGAAGCATGTTGTTTAATTTCCATGTATTCGTACAGATTCCAAAGGCCTCTTGTTACTGATTTCTACTTTTATTCTATCAATGTCTGAGAAGATACTGGATATGATTGCAATTTTTTAACATTTGTTGAAATTTTTTTTTTGTCCTAACATATGGTTTAGCCTGGAGAATATTGCTTATACTGATGAGAAGAATGTGTATTCTGTAGCTACTGAATGAAATAGTCTATTAATGTCTGTTAGGTCCATTTGGTCTAAAGTGCAGTTTAAATCCAATGTTTTTTGTTAATTTTCTCTGTCAAGGTAGGATGTCTAGCCTTTTTTCTTTTCTGTGATACATTGAAAGAATAAGAGTTGTGTTTGGCTACACATTAAATACAAAACACACTGATGAGCAAACAAACAAACAAAAACAAAACAAAAACCACCATCCACAACAACAAAAACATGGTCCATGCATACTTCTCATGATATCCAACACCAAAGATAAGCAAAACAGTCCTCAAATAATCTGCATGTTCTGCATGTGGCTATTAGGCTGATGGGTGGACACCCCTGGTAGATGATACATCTTTCTGTCTAATGCTGAGGTGGGGTGTTGATATCCACAACTATTAGCACAATGGAGTTTATCTCTCCCTTAAGATCTAATAGCATTTGCTTTGTATATTGGGGGTGCTGGTGCTGCGTGCATATATGTTTAGAATTTACTTGCCTTTCCTTTATCATTTTATAGTAAACTTTGCCTTTTTTTCCCACTGGTTTTGACTTAAAGTCTATTTTATCTGATATATGTAAGTATGGCTACTTACTGCTGCTTCCTTTTGATTTCTGTTTGCATGAAACATCTATTCCCATCATTTTACTTTCAGTTCATATGTGTCTTTATAGGAGAGATGTGTTTCTTCTAGGTAGTGTATAGTTGGATCATGTCTGTTTATCTGTTAAGCCAGTCCATATCTTTTAAGTGGAAAATTTAATCCATTTACATTAAGCTTATTCTTGACATGGGAAGGCTTAATCCTGTCATTTCATTAATTGATTTGTGATTAGTTGTATGCCCTCTGTTCCCTCCTTTCTTTTTTATTGTTTACCATTGTAATTTGGTGGTTTTCTATATTGGTAACATTTGAGTCTTTTGTTTTTATGTGTGTTTGCTTTACCAGTGGTTTCTATATTTTCCTGTCCTCTTGTAATGGTGGATAGCTTTCTTTTGCTACTGGGTCTAGGACTCCTCTAAGCATTTCTTATAAGGCCAATTTTATAATGAATGAATTCCCTTAGCTTTTGCTTGTACAGGAAAAACTTTACTGTATTTCACCTTAATTTTTGAAAAATAAATTTTTTGAGTATAGAATTCTTGGCTGACAGATATTTTTCTACCACCATTTAGAATATATTATCCCATTCTCTCCTAGCCTGTAAAGTTTCTGCTGAGAAATCTGCTGTTAGTCTGATGGCAAGTGATTAGATGCTTTTCTCTTTCTGTTTTTAGAATTCTGTTTTGGTCTTTGACTTTTGACTATTAACAATAATGTTCCATGGAGGAGAGCTTATTGAATTGTATCTATTTGGGAGTTTCTGAACCTTCTGGATCTGGACGTCTAAATCTCTTGCTAGACTTGGAAAGTTTTCATCTCCTCTCTGTTATATAAGTTTTCTCTCTGCCTTCTGGGACCCTGAAAATTTGAATATTTGTTTGTTTTATAGTGTCCTATATGTCTTTCAGACTTTGTTCATTCTTTTTTTTTCTGTCTGACTGCACTATTTCAAAAGACCCATCTTCAAGCACCAGGACAGGGTAATTCCCAGGCCACTGGCAGAATGCTTAGGTGGGAGCAGCAGCAGCTGTCCTGCAGTCCTGCTAGTGGGGAGAGTGGGTTTACTTTCAATGTGGGCAGCTATAAAAGCCACTGGGAGTGATGCACGCAGTGGTAGCAGCTACCCCCAAAGTGGAATTTGTCCCTGGGGCAAATGAAAATTTGTGCCAGCCCCTCTGCTGGGTGGGTGGGGGATCTGGCTTGTTGCTGGTAGCTCCCACGTAAGCCCCCATCGTGGTGGTGGTGGTAAATGTCAATGGGGACCCAAGGGTGTAGAGATGCAAGGGCTATTGGACCTTGCCTTTGCTCATTTTTTCAACTCTTTTATTGAAATATAAATTGCATGCTATACAATTCACTCATTTAAAGTATAAAATTCTGTGATTTCTGCTATTATGTTACTAATTTTTAAATTATGGTAAAATAACAAGATTTGCCCTTTTAACCAATTTTTGATACAATTTAGTATATTGATTACATTCACAATGTTGTGGGAACATCACCACTATTCCCAAAGCTTTGATCACTCCATATAGAAACCCTGTAACCATTAGGCAATAACTTTATACCCCTCAGCCCCTGGTAACCTCTAATCTCTTTCTGTGTCTATGAATTTGCCTGCACTAGATATTTCATAAGAATGGAATTATACAATACTTGATTTATTTGTGTCTGACTTACAACATTTGGTATGTTGTTTTTCAACATTCGTTCATGTTGTAGCATGTATTAGAACTTCATTTCCTTTATACTGAATATTTCATTGTACGACTATACCACATTTTGTGTATACAGCTTTTGACTATTTGGAATAATTCTATAATGAACATCGGCATATAAGTATCAATTGGCATCCCTATTTTTGATTCCTTCTATACTGAGGCGTGGAATTGCTGGGACATATGGCAATTCTATCTTTAGTTTTTGGAAGAACCAACAAACCACTTTCCATAGCACCTTAACCATTTTGCATTTCTACCAGCTATGTATAAGGTTTCCAATTTCTCCACATCCTGGACAACATTTAATAATTTCTGTTTTTCATTATTTTTATTTGTTTTAATTATAACCATACCAGTAGGTGTAAAGCGATATCTCATTGTGGCATTCATTTGTATTTTCCTAATGGCTAATGACAGTGAGAATCTTTTCATGTGCTGTTGGCCATTTTTATTTCATCTTCTTTGGAGATATGTCTATTCAAGTATTTTTTTCCAGTTTTAAATGAGTTTTTTGTCTTTTTATTATTGAGTTGTAGGAGTTCTTTACATACTTTGGATGCAAGGTCCTTATCAGATGTATGATGTCCAATTTAACTTTTTTGGTAATGTTCTTGAAAGCACAAAAGTCTTTTATTTTGATAAATCTATTTACAATTTATTTAATTTTGATTTAGCTATTTTTGCTGTTATTAATTGCACTTCATTTTCTTATCTAACAAAATCATTGCATAATCCAAGGTCACAGCGCTTTGTGTTCTTCTAACAGTGTTGTAGTTTTTGCTCCTACATTGAGATCCACAAAGCATTTGAGTTCATTTTCGTATATGATGTGAGGAAGGAGACTGTAATTTCATTCCTTTACTGTGAATATCCAGTTGTACAAACACCATTCGTTGAAAGACTATCTTTCCTCATAGAATTGTCTTGGACCTCTTGTTGAAAACCAATAGACTATAAATGTGAGCGTTTATTTCTGAACTTTTAGTTCTATTCCATTGATCAATATGCCTACCCGGTTGCCAAGACTACGCTGTATTAGTTATTATAGTTTTGTGTAAGTTTTGAAATCAGGGTATGTGAGTCCTCCAACTATGTATTTCTTCTTCAAGATTGTTTCATCTATTTGACAACCTTGCATTTCCATGTAGATTTAATGAACAGCATGTTGATTTCTGGAGGTAAATCCATCTGAGATTTTGACAGGAATTATGTTGAATCTGTAGATTATTTAAGGGAGTACTGCTATTTTCACGATGTTTATTTTCCAATCCATGAACATAGGATGCTATTTCATTCATTTGGAGCTTTTTAACTTTCTTTCAATTATGTTTTATAGTTTTCAGTGTATAAGTCTTTTTATTTTATTTTATTTTATGTATTTATTTATTTATTTTATTATTATTTTTTTTAATTATTTTTTATTGAGTCATAACTGTGTACAATAATTCAGTCTTGGAGTACAGTGTGCGGGCTTCACATACAATCGGAGATATTTTTATCAACCTGATTAATATAACATTCATGATATTTTCTCATTTA
>CAUYRH010162915.1:0-84716 GCA_963574655.1 Perodicticus potto | reverse complement strand
CACTATATGAAGACATTTATATTCTACCTTTAGTAATTTTCACTTGTATCCTTGTAAGATGCACCGTAAGTGTGATCCCATCAATCACCCTCCCTCCACCCATCCTCCCTACTCAACCCTACTATGAAGCTAATCTATAGCTTTCGTATGAAGGCTAAAACCCAGTTATAGCAAGCTCCTTTTCATAGCAAAACACAGAGAGCTGACTTTGCACAGCTCCAGAATATTCCTTCATACCATTCTTCCGTAAGTTTCTTCTCCCATTAATGGACATTAGGTTTTTGTTACAAACTGCTGCTATTAAAAACAATGTGGTTCCATTCATTTCTCTGTAGATCTTCAAGTATATTTGTGAGACTAGTTCCCCGAAGGGGAATTGTCAAGTCAGGGATTGTGTACGGTTGAATCCTAATAGATGTTGAGGCTGATATTCACTTTGCCGAGATCAGTATTTTTTAGATATTAAACCTGTTGCTCTTTGTTCCAGATGTTCTGGTCCTGGGGACAGCATAAGCAGAAGGCACAGTGCTTTCCAAATTTGTGTGATCATAGGAAATACTTCGGGGTGGAGCTTGTTAAAAATATAAATTTTGTGCCCCACTCCACACACCAACCAAGTCATAATCTTCAGAAGAGGGGCTCGGGAAGCAATTTGAACTACAGCCAGGCAAATCTTGGAAACTGTCAGCATGAAAAGGTGATAGCCCAGATTTTGATGTCGAGTTCAAGTCCGATGTAGTTTAGATCCAGAGGGAAGGTGATAGGAAAACCTTATAGCACCAGTACTTGAAAGGGTTAATGAGCTGCAGTAGTTTCTTCCTTGCAAATATTTCCATAAGACTTTGTCCGCTTCTTGCTGCGATAGGTGAGGTACAATCTGTGCAGAGGCAGAGGCCAGGGACAGCGGGGTTGGGAAATCAGAGTGGATAAAAACACTTCCAATTTTACTTCCCATCCATGGACTATAGGATTCTATAACTACATTTTATGTCAAAGTGCTCCTCTTTACAATAATTATGGAGCTCTTTCCATGCCTGGGACTGTGTAGTTTAACATATTCAGTAGAACCTTAGTGGTTGACCACTTCCTAACATTGACCATCTCCTTCAGTTGACCTAATTTTCATCAACTGGTCATGCACCCCATGTACCTATCAGTAGAGTGGGTCTAGTTCCTTATGTTGACGGATATGTTACAGTGCCATGCGTGGCCAACTTATAAACATTCTACTGTATTATCTTTACTTCTCATGGAGGTGCTGTAGTGTAGGTAATTTCTTATTTCCTCATTTCCGATATGGAAACCAAGGCTCCCCAGAATGATGTGATGTGCCCTACCCAGCCCTTTCTATCAGTGATAAAGCTGAGAATTCAAGGCTCTTAGATTCCAAGACTCTGATGTTTGCAAATGCACAGCACATACTTTAGAAAGGGGGAGCAGAAGAAGCTAGCAAGCAGGCCCAACAGGGGCAGTGTGTTTAATAGTTTTTCTATTTTTTGGTTTTTTAAAAATTGCAAATGAATATGAAGGTACAAATTTTTAGGTTATATTCTTCTCACTTCCAAGGTGAAGTTCAACTGTAGTAGTGCCCTTTGCCCAGGGGATGTCCTGAGCACCCTCACAGTATGCAAATTGTCAATTGTCCTCCTTCCTCTTGCCAATAGCCCTCCCCCTTCCCTCTTTCAACTCTCTATTCCCCCTTCTTAGACTATATTTGTGTTTTATTGTTGTGTGAGCATGTAATTGTTTACATATTGGTTTCATATTAGTATTGAGTACACTGGAGCTTTTTTCCCCCATTCTTGAGATACTTTACTAAGAAGAATGTGTTTCAACTCCATCCAGGTAAACATAGAAGATGCAAAGTCTCCATCTTTTCTTATGGGTGAATAGTACTCCACAATATACATATGCCACAGTTTGTTAGTCCATTCATGGGTTGATGGGCATTTGGGTTGCTTCCAAGACTTGAAAATTATGAACTGAGCTGCAGTAAACCTTCTGGGGCAAATGCCTTTGTGTAAAATGATTTTTGTTCTTCTGGGCAGATGCCGAGTAATGGAATAGTGGGGTCAAATGGAAGGTCAACTTTTAGTTATTTAATTCTCCATACTTCTTTAGTTCTTCAGTTATTTAATTCTCCATACTTCTTTCCATAAAGGTTGTGTTAGTTTGCAATCCCACCAGCAGTGTAGAAGTGTCAGCTTCTCTCCACACTTTTTCCTTGAAACAAACAAAACATTATTTTAGCACAGACAGTCAAATTTGCACTCATTCTAAAGATAAAAATAGGAGATGTAAGGACATTTCATACTGTCAGCAAGCCACTCCCAGACCACCAGAAATTTCCTTTCTCTTTCCTCTTGGTATTTGTTAGGTTACAAACTTTGAGGAATACTGCACCCTATTTAGTCGCCTCTGTTTGTACACTTAGCACAAGACGTGCCATGAGAAACATTTGTACCTTCAAAACAGCATGGTACCAAAACACTAAAGCAAATACTGTTGGAATATGCAAGAATAATTTGGGCAGAAAACACCCTTGTAAACCCAAAGAAGCACAAAACCACAGAAACAGTAAATGAAGTAACTCCTGTTGAAATGTTCTCCCTTCTTGAATGTCTTTTCCCTTCCTTTCTCAGGTAAGAATGGTGGCACCCTGGGAAGTCTCCAAGAGCAACTTCAAGATCCAGCTACCCCAGTAATCCCTACAGTTGGAGAATTCATGCCAAAGGAAAAATCTGGAGCATCTCACAAACTGTGGGGTTGGGAAACCTAATCGAGTTCTTGCAGCTGCACAAAATGGTGGTCTTTTTTCTATCCGTGAAAGGAAACTGTGCAGGGGACAGTTGGTTTCCTACTGGGCTGATGTCAAATTAATGACCTGGCCTCTTTTAAACCCTTACTTTTGAAGGGATGCAGGAATGCAGCAACTATTTCAAGATTCAACAAGACAGAGGAGCAGGGTGATGCTGATGTTATGTAATTGTAATACTTTTAATGATAATAATAACATCTGATACTTATGAAACACTTATTATACGCCAAGCATTAAAACAGTAGTTCTCAACAAAAGATGATTTTCCCCTCCCTTCCACCCACTTGCCAAGGGGACATTTGGAAATGTCTGGAGACAGTTTTGTTGGTGCTGATGGAGAGGATGGTGGTTGGTAGTTGAGGTACTACTAAAATCTAGCAGGCAGAAGCTAAGGTTGCTGCTAAATGACTTAGAATGCACAGGGTAGCACCCTTGAAAATCAAGAAAGAATTATCCCACTCAACATGTTAATGGCATTGAGGTTGAATAACTGCTCTGGACTGAAGCGTCTACACAGATTTAACCTTCACAATAATCCCATGAGATACACACTATTATTATCTCCAGTTTATGGAAGAGTACATTTAAGCTTAAAGGAACTAGCTCCAATTATTTTGATCTTTCAACAGTCTCAGGTTTCTTTCTTGAGATCTATTTAGTACTACGATCATTGCAGACAATTTAGACCTGTCCAGTGGCTGGGAATCAGTTTCCTCAAATGTCAGTATGAAAGTTACTTGGCTCATGCTGACTCAATTTCCATCCCACTCTGGGATGATGCTGACTAACAGCTGGTGGCTGGAGCAGTGGGAGAAGATATTATATAATGTCTACAAAAGTAATGAAAAGTTGACTTAACCGCTAAGATAAGCAACCAGCAAAATAGAGACTGAGAATGTACACTGATTCACAAATACGTTTTCTAAGCATGATATCTAGACGGTCCCTCCACATGCTCTGTTCTTTAGTCCCAACTTTAGATAGTGATGTGGCATGTGCTGTTGAGAAAACAAAGCTCTCAATGCCATGAGAATCAGACGAGAGAGGCAATCTCTGCACTGCAACCTTATACAGAATTAGGTCATAGAATTCCAAAAGTGTTGGGTCCTCTGGAAGACAACTTCAGATTTTTCTTTCTTCCTTTCTTTTTCTTTCTGATAAATGCATAGCTCCTTATCAAAATATTTATGAGTAGAGATAGGAAAATCAGGCTCTTTCTTTAAACCATCTCTCTGCATCTGGCTTAGCTGTTTTTACTACTTCTCTTTCTTCTGCTTGGTTTTCAAGTCTTAGTTTTTCCCCTACTTTTTTACATTTCTCTCTATTTACATTTTCTCTTTTTTTAATAGTCCCCACTACCCATGTAAAATGTGTCAGAGGGAAGAGAGAAGAATTGTCTAAATAATTAGATTGACCATCTGCCAGGCACATCAGTATGGTTGGGTCTGAGAGGGCATTGGCCTCTTTAGTTTAGTGAAGGAACATTAACTTTTAAGTCTTTTGAAAAGGAATGAAAGTCTGTGAAACACAACCTTGGTATATTAGGGTACAAAACCAAATAACTTCCTGTCTTACCATTTTCAAAACCTATCCACTCTAACCAGCTATCTGCTTTGTTCTTGCTGTTGAAGCATCTTTAAATGATTGTTACCATTTCAACTAACTGAATTTATGATACTCAACATACAAGTTAACTTAGCAGACATTGATTAATCATGTATTATGGGTCAGGTGATGTGCTGTGAGAGGTATCAAGATGCACACATCATAGCCTCTGCTCTAAAGAAAATATTTGGGTGGGATAGATGATTAAATAGGTATTTAATTATCCTTATACACATAAGTATCTGTATTAATTATCTAGTGCTATGTAACAAATTGTCCCAAAACTTCATGGCTTAGGATAACATATATTTATCATCTCAATTTCTGTAACTCAGGAGTTTGAGTGTTTCTTAACTGAGACTTATATTTCCAAGTTTCTCACAAAACTAGGGTCAATGTGTCAATCTAACGTTTGTGGTCTCATCTCAAGTCTCAACTAGGGAGAAATTCATGTCTGAGCTCACTTATGTGGTTGTTGGAAGGAGTTAACAACCACATAAGTGAGAAGGCAACTGAGAGAATTTTCTACCAAAAGTCACAACTTTCTATCAATTAATTTTGGAAGTGACAGTCTGTTGCTTGTGTGTATTCAGTTGATCAGAAGCCAATCACTAAGCCCAGCCACCATTCAAGAAGAGAGAATTACACCAAAGCTTGAACAGCAGGAGAGTGGATCATCAGAACTTTGGAAGCTATATCAGAAGTTGCCTATCACAGAAGGTTTAAGGATTGTTAAATAGAAGCTCAAAGAAGTTGTTATTTTGTGATAGCAGAGAGTAGAAAAGAAATCTTATCTTTAATAGGAGATATTTTCTGACTACATAGATGTTAGACTGTTCTAGGAGGTTTTGGCATCTACCCAGGGATTTGTGGAATAATTTCAGACCTATGAATTTGTGATTGGAACCTTGGTAGCTAACCACATAGGTTTTATGTCCCTAGTGATGATGAAGTATGGAGCTTCAACAATGTCAAGTCACATTTATGGTTGTTCTATCTTTAGTCTTTGTCACAAGAAATTGTTTGTACTTAAAGATCATTTAATTGTGTGTATATTTGTGTGTGTGTGTGTAATTATTACATTTGACCCTTGAGCAATGTGGAGATTAGAGGCATCAATCTCTATGTAGGTGAAAAGTTGCATATAAATTTTGACTACCCCAAAACACAACTAGTAATAGCTGACTGTTGACTGGAAGCCTTACTGATAATATAAATAGCCAATTAACCCATATTTTGTATGTTATGTGTACACATATAATAGACTACATTTTTATACTAAAGTAAGCTCAAGAAAAGAAAATACTATTAAAAAATCATGAAGAAGAGAAATATATTTATTATTTAAGTGGAAGTAGTTCATCATATTCACCTTGAGTAGACCGAAGAGGAAGAGAATAGGAGGCATTGGTTTTGCTGTCTCAGGGGTGGCATAGCTGGAAGAAAATCTACATTTAAGTGGTCCCACATAGTTCAAGCTAATGTTGTTCAAGAATCAACTGCTCATTTATATACATTTTATATATCAGTTAATGCTAAATAGTGAAACTCAAAGATGAATTACCTTTGAGGGACCAGACCATGAAACTCGAAAATGAGTAAGATTTGCCTTTGAGGGCCTGTCCTCAGTCTAGACCTGGGGTCAGCACTATGTGCTATGGATTCGCTCTGCCCTTCATTCCATCTGTTTTTCTATAGTTCCTGAAATATGATAGTTTTTATACTTTTTTAATGTTTGCAAAGCAATATTTTGTGACACAAAAATGATATGAAATTCAAATGGCAGTGCCTGTAAAGTCTATTGGAATACAGTCACACCCATTTGTTTACATATTGTCTGTTAAAAGAATTCATATGTTGAAATCTAAATGTGATTGGTAGGCCTTATGAAGGTGGGCCCTATGGGAGGTTATTAGGTCATGAGGACGGGGTCCTCATCAACAGGATTAGTGCCCTTATATAAGAGGCCCTAGAGAGCCCCCTCTTCCCTTCTACCATGATGAGAACACAATAAAAAGGTACCATCTATGGATGAGGAAATGAGTCCTCATCCGACATGGAATCTGCTGGCACCTTGATATTGGACTTTTCAGCTTCCAGAACTGTGAGAAATAAATTTCTGTTGTTTACAAGGCACTCAGATTATAGCATAACCTATGGCTGCTTTTGCAAAAATAGCAGAGCGGAGTAATCACTACAGAGATCATATGGCCCACAGAGCCTAAATTATTTACTATCTAACCCTTTTAAGAGAATGTTTGCCCACTTTTAGTCTAGAGTAAGATGGTCATGCAACAAATAATTATTGCAGGGTGATAAGTGAACACTAGACTCACAGACAAGAGACACAAGGAGCACAGAGCTTGGAGTGTGTGAATGCTGTGGAGGTCTTCTTGAGGATAAGTAGGAGTTTTCCCCAAATGGGAGGAGAATAGTAAGAAAGGGCAATCTATCTTGAGGAGTCTTAATCAGTGATCACAGACTCCTTAGAGGCTGAAGTACTCCTTGAACTCTTTTGTTTATGTTGAACATTTACTCCTTAGGAAAGGGCTCATCTCTTTCAACAGATGTTCAGTGGTGTAAGAACTGTCACTGTGGGTAGCCATAGAGCCCATGAAAAGTCACAAAGATGTGATAGACAATAACACACGTTTAGGGATGAATCACAGATTAGTGAGAGCAGAAAACTGATTTTTATGGAGAGTAGGAGGAAATGAGGCTAAACAAGTGACACAAAGCATCAGAGGGATAACCCAGTACCCGGTGTTGCAGAAGGTCTAAGACAATACAGCACAAATGAATAGGCAGTGCGAGGATGGTGAACAACACCAAGCTAAACAGATTTTTGCTCTGAAATGGCCACTCAGTCAAAGGCAGCTGGTGATTGGAAAGAAGAACCCAGCCACCCTCAGGACGGGCTGTAGATTGGAAGTTCATCATGTCAAACGTAGAAGAGTTGGTCAGGCGACCAAGTCTTTAATCCATCCTTGGTCAATCCTGATCCCATATCCCCCTCCCATATGCCCCTCCAAACCAAAACAACATTGACTAAATTTGCGTCTGCCCCCAGAAAGCCTGGGCAAGCAGCAGTAGGCCATCATGAGACCCACTTCCTCTTCTGGACCTGAGACTTCAGACTTAATTATATCATCAGGCATGGAGAATAACATAGAGTTCCCGGGTACCAGTAGGGAGGAAGAGCTCCTAGGACTAGGGAAATGGATGCTCCAGACACTAGTTGTTTGAGAAGCTGTGTCGGGGGAGGTAATGGTTTTCCCTGGATTCCTTTTCATATTTTATTTAGGTTAAGTTCTTCTCAGCAGGGTGATTTCTTAATTAGAGCTGCCCAGCCAAGCAGACCTCCAGCTCAGACCCCTGTGCTGCCTTCTAAGGTTTCATGAGGGACCTTGTCCTGCCTTATTTCCTGAGTTCTAATATTTGAATAGTATGCGGTGTATTTCAATGGTAGGAAAAGACATGTAATTTAATCATCTTTATTAGATTTTTGCCTGTGGATGGAGAGAGGAGGAGGAAGGAGGCGGGTTCTGAGTCCTCTTTGTTAATTTTATTTTTCTTTTTCTCTACCTTTCTTCCAGTAGTCGAAGAAGGAAGAGAATCAACTCCTTTCTCCCCTTCTCCTCCCCCCACCCCTTTTTTAAAGAAGCTAAGTGAGTACACGTTAAGCCCCAAAGAGAATTGTGTTCATTGCAGGACTTTTCGAGGCCTGCTAGAGCCTTTTCTATAAACAAATTATGCAGTTCCTCCTCCAGTAAACCTGGATCCTGAGAGTAAGCCTGATGCTCCTACAGCCTCCTGTCCTCTTCATCAGTAAGACCTCACAAAGTGGAGAAACATTAAAGAGAGAAATGGTCCGTGGGGTGTTCCCTTACCCGGCTATAAACTGGCATCCTTTTGGCCCCAGGGAGAACAGAGAGAGGTCAGCAGCCGGCATGTGGTTGAGAGAAGAGAGAAGGGAGTTTCGTCACGTTATCACATGGAGGCTGTATGCCTCAGGATTGGGTAGCAACTCTGAGCAGAAATAAACAAGTGCAAACAGTTAGCAGGGGGTCTTTTATAGGAAATACATCTATTACAGTTTTTCAAGAATCAGAGAGAGACAGAGGGCAGTGCTCATAGCTCAGTGGGTAGGGCACTGGCCACATACACCCAGGCTGGTGGGTTCGAACCCTGCCTGGGCCAGCTAAACAACAATGACAACTGCAACAAAAGAAAAAATAGCCAGGTGTTGTGGTGGGTGCCCATAGTCCCAGCTACTTGGGAAGCTGAGGCAAGAGAATAGCCTAAGTCCAAGAGTTTGAGGTTGCGGTGAGCTGTGATGCCACAGCACTGTACCCAGGGCGATGGCTTGAGACTCTGTCTCCAAAAAAAAAAAAAAAGAGACAGAAAAGAAAGAATTATGTCCAGAAATCTCCCGATGGTCCTGCTAAATACTCACACCCACACACACAGCTGCTATGTTTTGCTTCTCACACCAACGGGACGCATTTGATCAGGTGTGTGCTGTCTAATTTATATTTTATTTCCTCCTACCCCATACTCACACACACACACACACACACACACACACACTCACACACACACACTCACACACACACACTCACACACTCTCACACACACACTCTCACACACACTCTCACAAACACACTCACACTCACACACACACACTCACACACACTCACACTCACACACACTCGCACTCACACTCACACACGCACACACACTCACACACACACTCACACTCACACACTCACACACACACACACTCACACCCTCCACCCACCACGTACTGTAGCCTATAATCCCTCCTCATGCCCCTGTCCTGTTGATCTTTCCTCACTTAAAAATTATCAGGAAAGAATTTATTCATTTGGGAGGGTTCCAGGCCCTACATTTATGTTCAGTTCAAATGAAATGGGATCCAGACTTTTCCAAGCATACTGTGTTACAGATAAAACACAAAGGCAGAGCTCCATTATTGGGAGATGCTGCCCTTTCTTTTCCCTGTTGCCTTTTGTTTCTAAGCTATTTTAAGCTCGTTTGGGAAGTCTCATAATAGGGGCAGAGTATTTTTTGCCACATCTATGTAACAAGGGTTTTAAGTTAGGAACAATAATTTTATCTCTAAACAGATGGAAAAGGTTTACCAAAGCTGGAGGAGATACTTTTACTAATATACCCTATAGGCTGATCTCAATCCTCTTGATGGTAAACATGCTTGGTCTAAGAGAGTCTTATTTATATGCCAAATGTCTTTATTAAATAATTATATTAACACAGAGAAAAATCTTCTTACAATGGGTTTCTCTGTATGATCAAACGTTGTCTGCAATCCTGCTGATAGCCTACTTATTAAATTTAAAAAGGTGATATTTGGTGAAGCCCAATGTTTAGCGATGTTTTTCAAAATTCATTGTAATATGGCTGGAGGGTTACTAAGTTTTATCAAAGTGATAGTCCCCAGACAAAAAGAAGACTGAAAAACAGCCTCCCATGTACTTACATAAATTAATTCCTAGCATTATTATACCATGATTCTACCTGCAGAAATAAAATGGGTCTGTGATACTTCCTTTGACTAAAAAAGGATTTAAAAATGTGGCAAATTCAAAGACAAATTGTAACGGTCAATCTGGGATTGTGAGGTATGAAAACCAGTTTAAAAAGTCAGGAGAAGGGTGGGACTGGTAGCTCAGTGAGTAGGGTGCCGGCCCCATAAACACAGGGTGGTGGGTTCAAACCTGGCTTTGGCCAAATTGTGATAAAAAAAAAAAGTCAGGAGAAGCAAAGTTTGGTGTGTTCATATATTGGATTATAAAACTGAATTAAACATACACACATAATTTTGGAGCACAAACTTAATACATGTTCATTATAGAGGAAAAAAAATCCCTTGTCATCCTACCACTGAGAAAGCACATTGGTTCTAGCCTCCCAGGCTTTATTTCTGCCTTTATATGAAGTAAGCTCGAAAGGTTTAGTGTGTGGGTACAGTCCAGAAATGTGGGGCCCATTGGGCATTAGGAAATCCTAAGAAGAGAAGAGAGAACTGGGAGAGCCTAAGCCAGTGGTTCTCAACCTTCCTAATGCCGCGATGTATTTTCATTGTCACAAAGGGGTCGCGACCCACAGGTTGAGAACCGCTGGTCTAAGCACTGTGTCCTGTTAGGGAGAATTAGGGGACTGGGTCGGCCAAGAAAGGGCAGACAGCAGGAGGGTCTGACTGGAGCCTAGACCCAAGGAGAGCATGCATAAAGGCACTGGGAGTGCCAACACAGTGGCAGAGACTGAAGGAGGGTGACCGATGTCCAGGAGAGAATAGGGACTGTGCACAGGGGCTTGGTCTTATAGACACATTGCAAATCCTTCAGCTACTCAATGATGCTTGACCCAGATTACCTTTCTTGCTTATTCCAGATGCCTTGAGTCTCTGATATTATTACTAAGTACCTGCCATGTTAAAAGTAAACATTTGGGAATCGAGGGTGATTTTTCTTTCTTCTTTTTAATTGTAATTGTGATGTACTCACGGCCTGGCATGACGTGAGGTCTGGCTTAGATTAGCCCCTGGCTGAGAGACCCCTGCTAATTTAGTGGCTGCAATTATGCCTGCCTCTGATCGTGCTCTGCTCTTTGTAGGACATGCCCTTTGAGTTGTTTTTCTGTAATAGAAGCAATGGTTATGCTGGGCCATCTATACTTTTTTTTTTTCCTGCCCTAGGCCCCTTAGGACACACATTGGTGAGACAACTGGCTGAGATTAGGGGTATGATCTGTGACCCTGAAACAGAGTGAAATTAATTGGCAATGAGGGGGTTGATCTCATGAAAATCATGAGCACCGTAAATACTCTAATATAGGGACCCTCCCACCCCCAACACAAGCACAGTGCTGCCAGGGATGTATACCTGCCTCCCAGGCAGGTTATGTCGAACAGTTGGATGAAAATATTTCAGATTGTATATGAAGCCCGCACATTGTACCCCATGATTGCACTAAAGCACACAGCTATAATTTAATAAAAAATAAAAGATTTGAAAAAAAAAAAGAAACACACACACTTCTAAGCATCAGTGTTGTTGTTTGAGGTGTCACCCAGCGAAAGGCTTCAGAGGAAGGGGGTTACATGTTGACTGAGAACGTTCAGCCTTTCCTCTCACTCTGTAGATGTTGGCAGAGGCAAAGCAAACTGCATACGTTAGTGCTGACTAAATAAACCATGATAAGAGCAGGTGGGTGAGTAGGTGAATAGGTGGATGAATGAGTGGGTGGGTTCCTCCTTCTTCTGTATAAAAGAAGCAGAGGCCCCAGGTTTGGGGTTTACATTACAGTTTGACCCCAGGGGGAAGATAGACTGTACATTTAAAATAAATCAATTCTTATGGCTGGGCGCCCATGCTCAATGGTTAGACCACTGGCCGGTGTACTAGGGGTGGCAGGTTTGAACCTGGGCTGGGCCAGCTAAACAAACAAACAAACAAAATTAATTCTGAGCCAGTTTTCAAATATAAATGAAGAAGTGCTTTTCCCCTAACACACGTATTCTTTTTAAAGAAGAACTTGCCACTTGCTGTCTTTGAAACCACCCTCACGCTAGAGAGATTCACAGAGAGTACCAGGAAAGCAACTGCTTGCTGCTGCCTTTGGGAAGGCAGAGGTTGTAGAGAGAGGGTTGGATGCTCACCATTACCCAGAACCATCTCATTCTTCCTGACACGAGTGGGGGCAGGTGGCTGAGGCCACAGCCACCAGGAGGCTGGCTGGGGAGAGGTTGGGGGCAAGAAGAGGAGGAAGCGAGTGAGGGGATGACGTCTGGGAGGGCTAGTGGGAGTCTCCAGGGTCATTATCAGGCAACCCCGTGGAGGGAGCGGAGGAAAGAGATTTCCGGAAGTCTCCACTCTCCCTCCCGTCTGCTTCCCTGCTTCCCCCAGCAGCTGATTGCAAGGAGCGGAAGGAAGGATGTATCAAACTCAAAGAAGAAAGAACCCCTGCCAGCCACCCCCTCTGTGACACCTGACTCTGGAGGCAGCAGCAGTGTCTGGGCAGCAGGCATGTTGCCGATTAACAGCCTCCAGGGCAGGAGGCGAGTCAGAGTCTGCAGGGCCGAGTGTTTGCTTTAGCCATGAGAGCTGGCTGTGGGGACAGGTTTCATATCAAAGGAAAGGAGAAGGCAGGAGTCTGTGGCAATTATTCCATCAGGTCCTGGACTGCTGCGGGAGGAGCATCCCAGGCAGTCAAACACCGGCTCAGTTTCTAGAGCTCAGTTCTGAGCCCTTTTCCTGAGCAAATATGCAAATAAACACAGGTGGGCAGTCAGGCCCCTTCTCCGGTCATTAGGACAAGGGAGGGCTGAGTCATCCTCCACAAGGGTCATCCCTTAAGTGGGCTTTGAAGTGTAACTTTTTTTTTTTGCTGGGTTTTTACCTGTGCAGAATTCCTCCTGAGCAAGAGGCGGGTCTAAACTAGTTTTCACTCTGTAAACAGGGGTTGTAAAAATCTGTGAGAAAATGTACTGGAGAGAGCCTTGGAACTGGTGGAGAGACGGGGGTCTTCAAGTTTGCTCATCATTCATGCCCAGCTGATAACCCCAGTCACTGGAAGCTTTTTATTTTTCACCCTTTCATCAACCTGAACAAAATGAAGAGGACAGAAGAGCATGCGTAGTCTGAGTTTCCAGGGGGAGAAAGAGAAGCTCATTGTGGGGGCAGATGACTCGCTCTGGATTCTTTAGGATGGAAAAGAATCATTTTGTGCCAGGAACACCTATCTCTTCCTGCACTTTCCTGAAGTTTGCCTGGAAAAGGTGTCTGGGAAAATACGTGACGATTGGTCATTTCTGATGACTGTCCTGTTCCCTGCCTTGGCTGATAACATTCTCTCCAGTTGCCTGAGTTCACCAAGAAGACGGGAAACTGCTCAGGCATGCTTCCATGTTTTTTGGGGGGGGTTTTCTGGTCTGCCAGCTCCTTTGCAGCTGTTACTATTGTTATTTGCCCTCTTTCTTGTATTTTCTGTGAAAATGTTTAGGAGCATTTTAAGAACGGGTAGCCTCCAGAAAGTTTAAATACTAAACAATCTAAAGCAAAGGCATCTTCCCTTCGGGTGTTTCTCTGCAGTGTAGCTTCTGAGTCTTCCCTTAGAAAACCCCAGTCACCTTTTATAGCAGGGAGAGGTTGGAGAGGAGAGATGGCTATTTGAATGGAGGAAATTTGCATTGTGCCTGCCTCTGACAGTCTGAATTTTTTATTCCTTTGCACAGCTTTCCTATAAAAGATTCATAGTTTGTCCATTCATACACTTAGTCATTCCACAAACACGTATGGAGTATGTGTTTTGAGAATGAGGCTCAAGCTTTTTGAAAGATAAAACCGAGCAATCCCACTATTGGGTGTATACCCGAAGAGGGAAAAAAAGGACACCTGCACACATGTGTTTATAGCAGCACAATTCACAATTGCAAAGATGTGGAAACAACTCAAATTCTCACCAATACATGAATACATTAATACATTAATAAAAATGTAATATACATTCATGAATACATGAATACATTAATAAAAGTAGTATGTGAGTACTTCGGAGTATTACTCAGCTATAAAGAAAAGTGACAATCTAGTATCTTTTGTGACGACCTGCATGGAAATGGAGGTCATTTTTCTAAGTGAAACGTCACAGGAATACAGAGACGAACACCTGTACTCAATACCAGGTTGGAACCGATCAATCAGCACCTAAGAACACACTGCATGTTACACACAGTTTTGTGAATATATTTCTTGATTCCAGAAAATTTGAAGTCACAGAAAAGCATTCAGGTTTGTAGTACTTACCATTCACAGACTTTCTACCAGTGGCGATAACATTTACATAGTTTGAAGTGTAAAAGATAGTGGCCAATTTTGGTTCTTGTTTATTCAAGCCAAAAAGTTAGAGTTGAGGTAGATAACACAAAAGACACTTGTATGTTGAAAATCTTGAGAAATATTGTTTTCTGTGTCTTTATAATTCTTATTGAATGAGCATGTATAATGTGTATTAATAAAGCTTCTCATGTGAAAAGAACACATATGGAAGTAAATCTCAATGAAAATCAAGGTAGGAGAGGGGAAGGAGGTGGGGTTGGGTAAATTCACACCTATTGGGTATGGTGCAACTGTCTCGGCAGGGGGCATGCTTATATTCTTGACTCAATTTGTACAAAACATGAAGTATGTGAATAAAACATGTGTACCTTCTAATATTCTGAAATTAAGCAAACAAACTAACAAATAAACAAAGGTATGTTTCTCTAAATAGGCCACACCCCCTCCCCCACTTCCAGGCCCTGCCAAGGCTTTGAGACACTGTTTCTTTGAGAAAGAATGAGCAAGGCAAAATCTATCCCATTGGAAGGGGACCTAGTGCATCCCCTTCCTAAACTAGAGATGAGTAAAGGCTCCTGTGAAGCTCTAGGAACCCTGGAACAGAATTCTCACAAAACTTACCAAAAGTGCTTCTTATGAGCCTTGGTTGATTTCTTTTTAAAGGAACTTTGACTTGAGAGAAAACAATTATATATATAAAAAACTCTGCTGAAAATATTTGTAGCCTATCCTTCATGGGCAAGAATTTCTCCTGCTGATTGACAATTCAAGTAGCACAAGAGCAACAGTGGCGATCAGGACTGGTATTGCAGGAGAGGGAGGCACACGCAACTCAAATCTAAACTTCCGGGGATGTTGAAAAATGAGGCATTCAAAAAGAGTTTCTTTCTTTCTTTTTTTTTTTTTTAAGCAACAGTTGTGAAGATATACATCAAATTAGCTTTTCCTACAAAGAAAAAGAAAAGGAAGAGTTGAATGGCGAGGTGAACAACAGTGTAATGGGGGAAGATAAAATGGTGATACTATTAGAAATTTTACTCAGAGAAACACTTCAAGAATAGTAGTAGCGTATCTTAAAGTCTTAAAGGACCCAGGAGTCTACCCTGTTTTTCAGGAGGATGTTTTCCATGTTCCTTTTGGAACTCTTGGGAGAATTTCTAAATCCAATTTCCTCACAAATCTCCACATCTAAATCTGGTGATGAAGGAATTGCAGGCATTCCTTGCCCAGTAGGCTGGCAAACCAGTGGTGTGCATTTGGTCATATTTCGAAATATGTCTCCAGAGGCTTTGCTGGAAAGGTCCTTGAAAGAACCATTAGATGCATTGATTCATAGATTCAAACTTTAGAAGATTGAATCTGTTTAAATGCACAATGCACAATGTCACCAGACCCATAGGTAAAGCAGAGGGTACAGAAAACTTTCACCTGCGGTCTTGAGGCAGGCTTTTCCCTAATTTAGCCTCCGAATTCTCTTATTTCTTAAACAGCCTTAACACCATTAACTTCTCCAATGGATACAAGATCATGGTCTATGCACCCTAAGCCATGTGAGATACAAAAACTTGAAGAAAGCACCTATTTTGAAAAGATTGAATCTATTTAAAACGAGGCAAGAGAGAAGCAGATTTTGCTATTACCAAGAACATAAAAGACCCAGGAAAAAGCTTCTAGTTAATAAATGTTATATCTGACACATTCGACATTTTCCTTGGCTCCTTTTCTAAATGTTTTTCTACATTGCCTGGAGATGATGAAGATTCAAAGCACAAACCAAAACCAAAACCAGACCAAAATTTGTATCATCGATGATTTCTTTTATTCTCAAGCTTTTCCTCTTTGGAGAAAAATGGAAAAACAATACGCAACAAATAAGCAAACCTATTCAAGAAACGCTAGATTCTGCAACATTTACACCTTTGTAGATCCATGGGTAAAACAAAACACACGGGTGCTCATTTACAGAAGTTACGAGCTTTATGACGTGCATAGGAGTTCTCTTTTAATATGGGAAGCCAAGCGAGATGGGGTGAAACTGAAGTCACTTACATTCAAATAATTAAATACAAATATAGTTCCTGAAGACTCTGACTCCAGACTATTGCCCTCACTGTCTTCCATCCCCTTTTATTGGAATCTCTGAAACCATTTTGCTTGGGGGGGAAAGTCAGTTTTAGTACAGCAGGAAAAGTGCCAAACATCCATGGCAACTTAGAATTTTTCCACTTTCTTTACATGTTCAATTGAGACCTTCATAAAATCATAAATGAAAGGATACATTATGAGCACTTTCTTTGAAGGGGGAAAAAATAGTGGGTGGGTGGGGGTCTTGCCTGGAAGTAAAATTTTGGAGTCTGTATCCTTCTCTGCAGAACACTTGGGAGCTTTCTCTGCCAACAGCAGGACCCTTAAAAAAAACTTGTATTTGCCTTTAGAATTCAAAAAAGTAGACCCAGCAGTCCTTGCCCTGACTGCGCATGAGACCTTGATCGTTGATCGCTAGGCGGGGACTGGAAAGTCCTGAGCTGTCTTGGCGCCTTTTTTCCCACCCCCACTCCATCCTCTCGGTTTCTCTCTCTCCCCACCAGGGATTCACTCCTGTTTACATTGGGGAGACGGCAACTTCTGTTTCTTAACGTTTAAAAAGAAGTTTAAAAGCTTATAAAAAGGCTCTTAAGATTTCTTGGACACCAATCAGCTCTTAACAGAACAATATTTTGATGAGTTAAGTGTAAATGAATCAGAAACCTACATATTAAATTTCCTTTGACATGCACATCAATTTAAAAAAATTCATGGAAAAAGTGCCCCAGGCTTAAAATGTTTTTTTTTTCCTCAAACCCCAAAAGTCTGAATGTGGAGTGGAAATCCATTTGGATCAACTAAATTTGCTGATGTCTCCTTCCTCTGCTCCCAGACTGCTGGTTATCATGGAGGGAGTAATGTTTCCGGCTGGTGACCGTCTGGTCGGGGATCTGTCACATTCCTGGTCATTATGCTCAGATCTCAGCCGAAGCCAAAGGCTGGGCTGAGGCTGTGGAGATGTCCAGCCCTTTTTCACTGAAGGCTGACCCTAAAGACTTTCTCTCTCTCTCTCTGTTTTTTCTTTTTCTTAAGATGAAAGAAACTAAATAAACAATCACAAGATCATAAATCACTGACAAAGATATTTGGATCTGAAACAGCCCTCAAAAAATAGAATGTGCCACAGTTTGTCCCTTGAAGATTAACGGAGTGCTGGACCCTGTAATTGTGGGTCCCATGACTTCTCATGATAAACAACACAATGGTCAAAACATGAGAACTAGTCTATGTTTCCCTTCTGTTTTGTTTCCAAAGCTGATTCCGAGTTTGAGAAAACACCTATAGGAAAGAGAAGCAACCTCCCAGATCCTGAAATCAGACCTGATCCCTAAAATCATCATTCTTCAGATTTTCAGAATTCATTTTTATCACTGTTTTGTGAATGGTCAGGCACGCTAGGTGAGGAACTAAACAGGAGAGCAAAGCCAAGGGAACAAGGGTTCAATGCGGTCTTCATGTGTCACTTTACACAGTCTGATCATTTGGGATGCCTGTCAGAGGTATTGTGAGTGTGAGTGATCTCAAACTTTTGGGTGAAAGTTCTCATGTCTGTGAAATCCTCAAGTCCACTCCCATTCTACTAAAGCCCCTGAAAGCTCTCTGTGAGCTGTAATGAGCTGTCTCCACACAAGCTGTTGTTACTATTATTTTCAAAATTCATATCCTACATCTCTTGTGGGAGTCTTTGCAATTTCCAGTGCTTCAGAGGAGGCTTGAAATCACCCCCACCCACTTCGGGAAGCCAAACTTGGTCCCTGAGAAAACTAGCTTAATACAGTCATCTGAAGCAGATATTGATTAGGTAAACAAAGCCCACTGCCAGCAGTGCTAGACTACTTGAGAACGTGGTCTGCACAATCTCCTTGGGAAGATGTTTTTTTTAGCAATGCAGCATCAGAACAGACACTTGACTGAGAAAAAGAACTGTTCACATTTAGAAAATGTTTTTTAAGATCATAAGAATAATTCTTCTCACCAGAGAAGAATTCTTCTCCCATACTTGTTGTGTGTGTGTATAAGTAATTATCTGTTCATTAACTCTCCCACTTAATAAATGCTGTTTCTTGGCTGAATAAGGTGGAAAATATATAAAAAAGAGATGTGGTGGTTCAGAGCCTGTAGTTCAGTGGTTAGCGTACTGGCCACGTACACTGGGGCTGGTGGGACTGAACCCGTCTTGAGCCTGCTAAACAATGACAACAACAACAACAAAAATAGCCGGGCATTGTGGTGGGTGCCTGTAGTCCCAGCTACTTGGGAGGCTGAGGCAAGAGACTTGCTTAAGCTTAAGAATTTGAGGTTGCTGTGAGCTGTGACGCTACAGCACTCTACTCAGGGCCACATAGTGAGACTCTGTCTCAAAAAAAAAAAAGACATGTGGTACCTGGCTTTGAGTGTGTAAGTCAGTAGGGGAATAGTAGAGAAATAATTAGAAAACTATGTAAGAAAGTCTAATATACCTAGCTTTATCAGATGCCTTTCAACTTGGACATAAATCTCCTGTTTAGGAAAGGATCCATTTTGCTAAGAATGCAGGAAGTTAAGCATGTGCATCAGATGTCTGAACAACTCAGAGTTAACTTTTTACCTGCCCTCAGGGAAGTCTTTCGTTTTGTCACAAAACATCAGATGAGCCTATTTCAAAGTGTGATGGCTAATTCTGGAAATACATGAGAGATGCTAAAAGATAGGTCGAATGTTGAGCTTCCTCATAACTATTAGACACCGGAAGGCAGAGAGTCAATTTCTCATTCTTTTCCAATTTTAAAACATTTATCTTGGATATCGTCTTTCCTTCTAGTTAGATCTACAATGGTACATCTCTGCTTATAGCAGTGACAGCAGCCCTTACCCTAAATTGCTCTCTTCTTTATGGACTGTTAAACCAGCAGAAAGCACTAATTGAATGATCATTAGCTTGAGAATGAATGATCATACTTAGTTTACATGTTGCCTTTTATGTTCAAAGAACTGCTTAAGCACCAACTAATTAATCCACACGTGAAGGGTCCTCCCAGTATTACGCTATAATTAGACAATCTCGGGCAGAAACAAGAGGATTGCCAAGGGGAAGTCAGATGGTTTTGTGGGTCTCTAGTTTTTCTTCATCACTCAGGTAAAATGGCCGGAACTGAATCCAATTGCCAACTCATTCTTCTTATTTACAAATAAATTCGTTATGAAAAGACCAAAGTTGTATTATGGATGTGGAGATGGAAATAAAAGCAAATGAATAACCAAAGCATTGGCTTAATCTGAGCCTTTCAGGTTACTTGGAACACTTTATTCCCCACAAACAGTGAATATAAGTAGGTCTATCTCATGACATGTGGTAGACCTTTTTCTCTTTTCTTCCCCAATTTCTTGTTCGCAAAAGTTATTGCTGTACATGTGTGTGGGGGGAGAGGGGAGGAAGTAGAGAAAGAATATGTCTTTTGGGCTTTGGTTTTCTGAGTGGTAAAAATTTGAGATGGGGCACAAAAATCAAGAAAAGCAAAATCTGCATGGACGGAAATAAATGAAGCCCTTCCAGCAACACCAATTAGCTGAGCAAGTTGAAACTCACACAGGTGAATCAGAAGGGATACTGTTGACCGTGTTGCTCGGAAGTGAAATAAAGGGACCATAATGCAGTCTGTCTCAAAACTTTCATAGTGACCTATGTATCAAGGGTTCAACAAACACAATTTCACAAATATTATTGTGAAGCAAATAATTCGTGTCCGTAAGAACCATTGATTGACCGATGGAAAGTTGGAAGCCCTTTAGATATAATAAAGTAGAACGTATCTTTATCAACTCATGCCAAAATTATACAAAAAACAAAGACCTTAGGTAGTAATGAAAGATGGTCCTTCCACTCAGCCATCTCACTTATATGTATGGGTCAGTGGGTGTGTGATATTCAAAGTTGCACAGTCTCTGTTAGTCAAATGCTTGTTTATCAAATTTTCCCTGAAGCATAACCAGTCTTCTCAGCTTCAAGAAATAGAGGGATTATAACAATAAATGAATTCGATTCAACTTTCTGTTTCTGGTTGGTTTCAAATGAGCTTGTGTTGAATGCTAAAACTTTCCCTAATTCAGCAACTCGCTTGTATATGAAAATGAAATGGCTGTGGGAAAATTTCCGCCATTTATCATTATTTTCTTTGAAAACTTATGGCTCAGCATTGATTTGTATCAACTTCCCTCCCCTCTTCACTTATCACAGTGCATTAAAGTGCTGATCTGTTTTTAAATTAGAATTTGGTAAGTGGGTGTCTTTGGGAGTAATAATTTTCTTGCTGTAAGTATGCAGTTTCCAGCTTGTCAGGACAAACACAGAGTTACCATGCCACACAAGCATTCTGATATGAAATTCGAAAAGTTGGGATTGGTTGAAGAGTTAGCAAGCACAGATTGCGTTCAGTTGGACAAAGATAAACACAGAATATGCTGTTTTATGAAATCAGAGATTAACGGAGTTGGTGGAATCGAGCCTAGACAGCCACACATGCCAGGGTGGAAAATTATAGACTAAAATGCATCTGATACTGAAGAGAATGACTCTCTCCAAAAGCCCTCACTTTTTATTTAAATCAGGGTGTTTTTTTTTTTTTTTTTTTTTTTTTATTAAAGAAAATAAGCTTAGCAAACCCTAGGATTTTAAAAAGAAAAAGAAAATTCTCAAAACAGCATAGCTTTCTTCCAGCACTTCTGTGACTTACAAATGACCAGATTTAAGACTTTCACCATCTCATACCTACAGATTTTTTTTTTTTTTTTAGCATTTGTATAGACTCGTGGTTTGTTTTCTTTTTAAAGACAACATTGTTGTCATTATCTATTTCATGCTCGGTGCCCCCAAATTTGGTAAGCTTCAGTGTCCTTTTGCTGGGTTCTGTCTGATTTTGTGTACTTCCTTACATTTTTTTTTTTTTTTTTTTTGTAGAGACAGAGTCTCACTCTATCGCCCTGTGAGTCACAGCTCACAGCAACCTCCAGTTCTTGGGCTTAGGCGATTCTCTTGCCTCAGCCTCCCAGGTAGCTGGGACTACAGGTGCATGCCACAGCACCCGGCTAATTTTTGATGCAGTTTGGCCGGGGCCGGGCTTGAACCCGCCACCCTCGGTATATGGGGCCAGCGCCCTAATCGCTGAGCCACAGACAGAAAAACCTTCTGGACTCATTTTGTGGCTTTCCTGTCTTAGGCTTAGCATCGTTAGATTCCTTGGTTTCTTTTAGTGGGGACAGTATTTAGGAATCAAGATCTGGGTGCTTGACAGGTTGACAACTACTGGAGTCTTTGCTTCTCTATCAGTTTTCAAAGCTAAGAAATAGAGTTTTTACAAAGACATGAGTTGTTCCCCCTGTCTCTTAAGTTAATCTAGTCAATTCTTCTGCCTCCTTAGTCATTCTGTACTTATAACTCTCTTCTCCCTCAGGAATAACTCTATTCTTAGTATTTTCTTAATCTATTTAAGCACCAAATAGTATGATTGCTGTACCAATGCCATTACCAACCACAAACTTACTAAATACAGTTAAAGATTTCTTTGCAGTTCTTTTTATTTTTCAATAAAGCCAGTCCCTAGAATAGTAGTTTGACTTATGATTTATCAATTTCATGATAGGATTTTTTGGGACGCATCCCCATCATAAGTCAGGGAATATCTGTATATCCCAGTGGACATGTGTTGAATATTATTTTCAAAAATCACTTGGATTCTTTTTTTTTTTCTTTTTGCTTTCTGCCTGATCAATTTGATATATAGTTGCATTAATTTGTTTCTGTTTCTATTCAATTTTAAGATTCCCCCTTGGTTTTTTATTTTTATTATTATTATTTTTTATTGTTGGGGATTCATTGAGGGTACAAGAAACCATGTTACACTGATTGCATTTGTTGGGTAAAGCCCCTCTTACAATAGTGTTTTGCCCCCAAAGGGTGTGGCACACACCAAGACCCCACCCCCCTCGCTCCTTCCCTCTCTCTGCTCTTCCTTTCCTCACCCCTCCCTCATTCTTTCTCTCTCTGCTCTCCCCTTCCCTCACCCCCACCGTGTCAATAATTGTCACTAATTGTCCTCATATCAAATTTGAGTACATGGGATTCATGCTTCTCCATTCTTGTGATGCTTTACTAAGAATAATGTGTTCCACTTTCATCCAGGTTAATACGAAGGCTGTAAAGTCTCCATTTTTTTTAATGGCTAAATAGTATTCCATAGTGTACATATACCATAGCTTGTTAATCCATTCCTGGGTTGACACCTACAGATATTTTCATTTGTTTTAATTTGTGAGGCATGTTTACAGAGAAAATGGGACACACACACACACCCTGCAGAATCACCTTAAACTCCCAATTGGCCCTATTCTATCAAGAAAGTCAATTTCTGGGGGGGATTTTAAAGTGTCCCCAAGCAGCTCTGATACTGATGCAATATTCATCTTCCAGCTATACTCACTGGTTTCTTTTGTAGTGTTCTTAAGCTCTTGTTTAAGTCTATCCATTCATGGATAATTATTTAAGAGACTGAAAAATCCTTTTCCATGTGAAATCTTTCTTCCTGAGCCTCCTTCTAACCTAGGATCATGACTCCTTGGGTTGTCACAATTCCATGGATCCCACTCTGCCAGCCTGTTTTATAGAAGTGGCTTGAAAGGTGAGTTGCAGCTTTGAAATGCATTTGGAAAATATGTAGGGGCCAAGAAAATGCCCTTTGAGAGTCACTGGGGGCTTTTGAAATTATAAATCATAAAAAGTCACTGCTAGCTAAGAGCTCTTTCTAGGAGGAAAAAGAAAAACAATATGATAGAACTTAAGAGAAGAATCAGGGGGATAGGAAATTCACACCCACGTAGCAGAGGAGGCAGGAATAGTAGAATGCCATGTGGCTGTCCAGTCCCCAGACTGTCCATATTTCACCCTCTATGCCACATCCGTAACTGCCCCAAGCAGTTACAGCATTATTATCAGGGAGACTGTGACCTAGTCTGACAGGTGGTCTCGGAAAGTTGTGTTTCCTGTTAGTTGGTGGGAATCAGAATCGGGGGGAGAGGGGTGCTGACTGCCCTTGGACTACTTTCCTCACCTGTCAAATGGGCTAATGGTAACTGCTCCCCTAGCTCACAGACTCTTGAAAGAACCAAGTGAACCATGAATGAACCATGCTGTCAGCTCTCAAGAGGTAGGCAAATTACTCTTGAGGTAGCTCAAGAGGTAGCTCATTACTCTTCATGGAGCTTTTCTTTGCTCCCTCTTTTTTTGTTGTTATTGTTGAGGCAGAGTCCACCCTATGTCCTGAGCAGAACGCAATGGCATCATAGCTCATGGCAACCTCAGACTCGGACTACGGGCATTCTGCTTGCTCAGCCTCTGGAAGCCACTGGGATTGCAGGTGCTTGCCGTGGTGCATGGCTGAGTTTTTCATGTTTTTATGAGTTGGGGGGGGGTCTCACTCCCGCCTAGGCAAGACTCGAACTCCTAAGCTCAAGCAATTCTCCCTCCTCAGCCTCCCACAGTGCTGGGATTACGGGTGTGAGCTACTGCACCTGGCTTTGCTCACTTTTGCTCCACAGTCGGAAACGGCAAACATTTTGAAAGGTAATAGCCCTGCCCTGATCAAAGTAGGTTCCTTCTGTCATCAAGGACATAAGGCCTTATTTCCTGAGAATCATCACTTTAGGGATGAAATTCGGAGCAAAGAATTGTCCCAAACTCTTCAGGTCCAGCAACAACCCCACCTTCCTCGCCCCTGTACCCCCTTTCAAATAGCACTTGTTGCTGTGAGACACACAACAAAAAGTGAGGTCCCCAGTGTCACTGTTGTGCAGCACAAGAGTTGCCAGGGCAGCCAAAAAGATGGGAAACAGATGACAAAGTTCAGGCAACGATCGAGTTACCATTATGCAGCCTCGAACTGCAAACTAATTAGAATCCAGGCCTGTTTCTACGAAGCCAACCAAATCAGGATGTCCTTAGCACACAAAATAAAAGGGGCTGAACATTGCGGCTCAGGCTTGCTTTGGATTAGACAGCTCAGCAGAGATGGGGTGTGCACACGGTGTGAGCTGTTGACTCCTCTCCAGCCCCCATGTGCACACACCCCCACGGCACTCTCCCTGATTAATGGGGGCTCTCTATGCACACTGACACCCGGCGCTGGGGCTCCAGAAGCATGCGGAATTTCACCAGGTGTGGACAGGATGGTCATTAAAAACAGAGCCAGATTTGGTCTCCTACCTAAACTCAGCACCTCCACCGGCCCACCCCTGGCAGCCTTTGCAGGCCTGCAGAGGCTGTCTTCCTTGTCGGGCATGCAAACCTTTCACTCATCAGAGGCCTGGAGTACTTTGGAAGCCTCGGATGTGTCAGTATCAGTGAACTAATGGAAGCCATGTGTTTGCAGAATGGAAAAAACCTGGCATCTCAAAGATCCAGACATGTCTTGCCATAAACGGTTCTAAAGCAGAGACTTCTTTTATTTTTCAGTTCTTTTCTCTTTTGGTAGGCTGTTTGGCCACTCTGCTGATTAACAATTGATAATGTTATTCCAAGGGCGAGGGAAGCAGCGAAGACTTCCCGATTATATAGCATAGGTGCTATGCAATGTATAAATATAATCCAGATCACAATTACATCAGCTGCGATGTATGTAGCTCTTAGACCTAAGAGCTTTACCTTGACTGATTTCTTTAATCCTGACCCCAAGTTCGGAGGTAGACATTGTCACCCTTATTTTATGGAAAGGAAACCCTTCCTTGGGAGGGTTGGATGACACATCAGGTGGTGGTCAGGAGTAAGATGGGGGAATCCTAATACTTTGTATATTTCCCCCCCTGTGGCATAATAACAGGGAAATACAGGAATCACAATGCTAATAATGATGAGATTTAGAGAGTTTGCATAAATTTTCCAAGAACATGTGACTGGCCACGGACAACAGAGACGTATTAATAAAGGATGTACAAGTCAGTGAATTCTGCTGGGCTTTCCCCAAGGGAAGGTTTCTAAGGTGAGAAGGGCTCGATTTCCCAGGAGGTAGATGAGGTGTGGGACACGGTTAATGCACTAGGTAATGGTATAAATATAAAAACTAAATTTTTGAAAGAATTTGGTTATTATGGAAATGCTGAATAATCAGAGTAGTCAACAAGGAAGTACTGTACTTAGAAAGCTTTTGGACTTCTTTGTTGCTGTTTATACACACACACACACACACACACACACACACATATACATGTATATACACATATATATAGAGAGAGACAGAGTCTCACCGTGTCCCTTGATAGAGTGCTATGGCCTCACAGCTCACAGCAACCTCAAACTCCTGGGCTTAAGTGATTCTCTTGCCTCAGCCTCCTAAGTAGGAGACTTGGGACTACAGGCACCAGACACAATGCCTGGCTATTTTTTTGTTGTAGTTGTCATTGTTGTTTAGCTGACCCGGGCGGGGTTCGAATCCACCAGCCTCGGTGTATCTGGTCGGTGCTGAAACCACTGTGCTACGGGCGCCGAGCCACTGTTTTATATTTTTGGTTATACTTAGTAAACACCAATATCAAAATCTCAGTGGCCAAAAATGGCACAGATATATTGCTTCTTCCTACTGTACCCCAGTTAGCCAGCGGGAGGAGGGGAGGTAGGGTGGAGTGGGATGGTTCTGCTCTAGTTTGTCCTCACTAGAACCATCTGGAAGATCCCTGGTCTCAGTGGCAAAGAATTTAGTTATTATGGAAATGCCAAATAATCAGAGTAGTCACTAAGGAAATACTGTACTTAGAAATCTTTTGGACTTTTTTATTGCTGTTTTTCATGTATACACACACACACACACACACACACACACACACACATATTTTAGACAGAGTCTCACTGTGTCCCTCGATAGAGTGCCATGGCCTCACAGCTCACAGCAACCTCAAACTCCTGGGCCAATTCTCTTGCCTCAGCCTCCCAAGTAGCTGGGACTACAGGCGCCTAGCACAACATCCGGCTATTTTTTGTTGCAGTTGTCATTGTTGTTTAGCTGGCCTGGGGAGGGTTAGAACCTGCCAGCCTCATTGGTATGTGGCTGGTGCCCTAACCACTGTGCTACGGGGGCTGAGAGGATGGTGGGGTGGGGTGGGATGGTTCTGCTCCACTTTGTCCTCAGTGGGACCATCTGGAACATCCATGGTCTCAGTGGCAAGGGGAAGGCAGCACAGGAAATTGCATTGGCTCCTAAAGTCTTCTGCCTAAAAGCGTCTCTTTTCTTGCACATTCATGATACATCAGTAAAATCAAAGGTCACAGCATGCCTGGCTTTAAGGAGGTAGAGACTGGCCGTGTGCATGGGAAGAGAATGCCAGAGTGCTGGGGAACAAACTCCCCACCCCCACTGCGCAGATAGGCAGGCACTCAGGTGAGGAGGACAGTGTCCTTTCAGTGCTTGGGGCCCTCAGCTATCTCAATCCCTGAAGGAGAGGAGAGGCTGGGTCTCTTCCTCCTGGATTTGGATAAATGCAAGCAGTGATTCCACAATCCTTTCTCCCTCCCCTGCAGATCCTGCGATGGCTCCTTCTCCCCTTCCGTCTCCCACCTCGATCCCAGCTAGCAAGGATCTGTTTTCTCACAATAGAAATTGGGCTGATGGCTTTTTCCACCCATAGACTCGGTTGCTGCTTGGGGGGTTTTGTGAGTGGCCTTACATCTGAATTGTCTTCATTTCAGAGTGGAGTGAGGGGCCTCACTGCTGTTGGCGTAAATGCAGCTCCAGCAAGGAGCTGAGCCTTTGCGGAGGGGATTGCCCTGGCTGGTGGCTTCCCCTTTCTCCCCTCTTCCCTGGTCTCTTTGACATCCGCTCAGCACCTGAATCTTGGGGAGCAGGCCAAGAGGTCGGTCACCTTGGTGCTCAGGAGTTCTAAAGCCTCCCTTTAAGAGACTGGGAGAAACTTGGGGGTCATCTGCATGTTATATCCCCCCCCGGCCTGTAGGACAGCCCCCCTTTTCCTTCAAATGCCTGGCATAAAAGCACCCCGCCTTCCCAAGGAGTAGTCTGTGGTCCAGCTGGGCACAGGGAACTCACAGAGCAGGCTGACCCCAGGCTCCCAGGCCCCCTACCATGGCCCCATGTCACTGGCTTTTACCAGTAAATCCCCCCTTTATTTATTTATTTATTTTTTGTAGAGACAGAGTCTCACTCCATCGCCCTCGGTAGAGTGTTGTGACGTCACACAGCTCACAGCAACCTCCAACTCCTGGGCTTAGGGAATTCTCTTGCTTCAGCCTCCCAAGTAGCAGTTACATCCCTTTTTGAGATGAAAGGCTGGGTTTGAAAGGGCAGTTCTGATGATGCTGGGCCTTTTAGTTAAAGTCACCTGAAACACTCACTTCTTTATCGCCCTCATCCTGAGGCCTGGTTTAGCCCTGGCATCCCTCCCACAGGAGTAACTTTGACATTTCTTCAGAAATTGGCTGCAAACTGAGCCGTTTTCAAAAGTAAGGGCTGATTAAAAAAAACTTTTGTAAAAAGTACTTCCTTCTTTTTCTTTTGTGGTTTATTATTATCTTCGAAATTTCTCTCTCTCGTTCTCTCTGTCTCTCTTTCCTTCTATTGAAACTTAGAAGTATTTCACCCCAGCTTGCCAAATGATTTTTATCTCAGTAGAAAAAGAACTTGCTATTTCCTGAAAATCTACCACTCGCCTCCCCGCCCGCGGGGCCCGGCCCCCCCCCCCCCCCGCCTTTAAAAATACATTTTGTGCTGGGAATCAAAGTCAGGTAACTTGATAAGGAGTTAATGAACACAAATGAATTCTGTCTGCATTTAAAAGAGGGGCAGCCCGGCCTCACAGAGTTATCTTACGGGCTTCCCTGGACATGACACTGTTTTCGGTATAATGCTGCTGGAAAATCTAGGTATTTGGAGGAAATAAATAAGGACATCCTGTTTTCCCACTGGAGTAAGGTGATTATGTATGTGTAAATTATCCAGATAATTTTGAGGGGTGGGTGGGTGGGAGAAGTTTTATCCCAACACATCTGGCTAATTGCATGTAAGTTGTCATTTTGACCCTCTGTTATATGGACAATTTGCATTAAATCCTTGAATAAGGAATGGGGATTTTAAATAGTGTTGGTAGGACAGCTGCAAAAACAGTATTTTAATCATCCTTGGTCTTTCTCTCTTTAACACACTAAAACAGAAGTGGCAGAGGCCCTGACCTTCACTTTCTCCTCTTCTTTCTAAGTTCTTATGTTTCCACGGATGGAACATGCTCACTCCATGCCCTTCTTTCTAGACGTGGAGGAAGACATCCCAGTTTGAGGAAATTTGCATTTTTTCCCAGGCTGACAATGTTCTATGCTCTTGTAGAACCACTGAATCACATTGCTCTAAAATGGACAGAGAAAGAAAGTACGAAGGGGAACCCCAAGCCACACTTGTGTACCCAGTTGCGTCAACTCACTTAGCTACATGTCTTCCTTACTGGAGGAATCAGATAACTGGAGATAACTGATGTGCGGTGTATGGTGGGAGTGAGGGCTGAAGGTCTAGGGCTGCCAGTGTCATTGCTGGAGGGGCTGTTTTTCATCTTGGCTTCCAAAGAACATCACATCATAATGGCAAGTGGACCAGAGGCTAATAAGGGGATGTCATCCAAGGGGTCTTATGTGGCTTCCTCTGGCCATCAATCACCAAATAAATATCAAGACTTGCTTTTCTCTTTTTTCTTCTTGTCTAGTTCATCATTAGCAGCTCGTTTTGGCTGATAGGGAGTGGATGACTTCAGAAGAATGGGAGGGTGGGTGAGAAGGTTGGAGATGTGTCAGGGGCCGCTCCACCTTTCTCTCCAACTACATTTTGTCTCTTCCCTCTGTCTCCCTCCTTGGGGAATGAGGGTATACGTTTCATTTATCAGTTGTGGGGCTCAAGTTTCTCTTCACCTAGTTCCCAGATTCACCATTCACTCCAGTATGATATTTACAAAATTGCACTTTCTCCCAAGAACAGGGAGCATCTCTCCTTTTGCCAGGGGCAACGTATTGGAGCATGATTTTGTTAATGACCACACTAAGGTTCAAGGAAATCAAATGACTTTTTCTTAGGGTACATAAAAAATACCATCAGAATCAAGGCCAGGTCTTGGGTCTTCTTTATTCCTGATATGTTCCTATAAGAGTCAATCATGTTTTTTTGAATGGTATTTGCATATCCAGAGAGCACAGGCTGAGCACGGCGGCTACACCTGTAGTCCTAGCACTCTGGGAGGCAGAGGCAGGTGAATTCAAGACCAGCCTGAGCAAGAGTGAGACCTCATCTCTACTAAAAATACAGTAGTTCTTATTGGGAGGTTGACACACTTTTAGACAAATCCATCAGAAATCAACCAGAGTGAATATCAGCAAAAGGAGAGGATTTGTTATCAGACTATAGGAGAATCTCTACAAACTGATGACCAGAGTATAACTGATTGCAGGAAGTGATGAAACCAGTTGTATAGGTTGGAAATGCCCTTCTGTCTGTGCATTTGGGCTTTTGTGCACCCTCTGCTCTTGCTCCCCCATCAGCAGGCCCCCCACGTTCTTATACACTCCTTGGAACCCAGTCTGGAGACAAGTACACAGTGTTAACTCAAGAAAGGAAGCTAATTTACGTTCTAAGGCTCCCTACAAAACATACTATTAAAATTTCAGCAGTTAAACCAAAAGGCATGATGTCATCTTCTTATGGAATATACTCCTCAACAAAGGTGAATGGCTTAGATTTTCCTCAATGCTGCCTTCTCGGCGAGTCTTTATTCCTTACAAATGAGAGGATTGCACTTATTGACTTCAATTACTTCAATTTATTTGTTGTTATTAACATCTGGGGAAAGGATTTATAGTTGTGTGTGTGTGTAGAAGTCTGGGTTGTCCTTGAAGGATTTTGCTTAAGCTCGGCTAGAGGTTTAAGGGCTTTCATAGGCCAATATGCTCTTCTCAGGCCAAGTGAACCTCTCACATCCGTTGTGTTTTGGTGGTGCTTGCCAGATCATTTTGCAGCTTTATAGACTTCACTTTAACAGGTGGAGACAGTAAATTCTACCTCTTTACACTCTTGGCTGAGATGTTGCCTAAACGATTCCACCTTTCTTAGGTTCCCTCCGTGTGCTCAGTAGCTGTCCAGCAGACACTGCCTGAGCCATCCTCTGGCTCTGGATGTTTTGATGAGGTGATTTGGAACAGGGGTGGTCTGCGGGCTGGTCCTGCAACCCAGCAGGCTGCAACGGTTATTTGCCTGGGGATTCTGGGTTTTGAGGTGTTTGGCTTTTGTTGAGAATGACGGAAAAGAGGAAACCCAGAAGACCAAAGAGAACTTGCTTGGCAATGCCAATGGAAGGCAGGTGGGGGTGGGGGAGCAGGAAGGACTCCAGTATCCTTCCTCCAAGGTTCCCTCCAAGGCACTGGCCATTTGTTGTCTGGAGTTCCAGAATTCCATTTTCAACATGCATGCTGAGGCATTCTCTTCTCCTCTCTGGACTTTTCAATTTGCCTTCCAGGATGACATATTGATTTTATCTGCTGAGGAAGACTCAGGCTTTTTGGTACCAAGGTTATTAAATGTAGACAAGTGGCCATGAGACCTTAGGGAAAGTGAAATAGAGAATTTTTTTTCTTTTTGATATGGACTCTCACTCTGTTGCCCAGGCTAATCTGCCATGGTGTTAGCCTAGTTCACAGCAACCTCAAACTCCTGCATTTGAGCCATCCTCCTGTCTCAGCCTCCTAAGTAGCTGGGACTGTAAGTGCCAAACTACAATGCCAGGCTATTTTTTTTTTTTTTTTTTAGTAGAGATGGGGTTTCACTCTCACTTAGACTGGTCTTAAACTCCTGAGCTCAAGTGATCCTCTAGCTTCAGCCTTCCAAAGCGCTAGGTTGACAGGTGTGCGCCCACTGCTTCCAGCCAATACAGAATTATTGAAGCATCAATGTAGGTAATCTAAACCTAAACCCTCCTTGTCTAAGTATCTGGGTATCTTCAGTAATGTCTCTGAGTTATCAATGTATCAGACAGCCAACACTACCTATTGACAACGTGACCTGGCGTATAAATTACTTTCTCATGACCTATTTATTAAATTCATAATCTTTGAATTGAAACCAGTTACCATAATAAGTATGGATATGAGCAAAAGCATTAAATGACTTGAACTCAAGTTTTTGATCGACTACTAACCAACATCAGGGCCTTAGCAGTCTTACTTCACCGAAGGGCAGAGTTGTTTAGTGGGAATTGAACAGGAAAAGAGACTCAAATATGCAGGAAAATTAGTAGGAGGTGCCACTGATTTCTAAGTTACACTCACGTGATCCTTTTTCTTTCTCTTTTTTTTTGCACTAACATTTTATTATAAAAGAGTTAACTATACTCAGGCCATGACATTGAAGGTGTTGTGGTGAAAAGCTATCATTTCTTAGAGGCCATTGTATATATGGGTAGCCTAGAGATAGGCTTTAAGTTCACCCTGTCAAAGCCATCTATATTTCCTCCCATACTCAGTCCCTCCCAGGCTATTCTGGAGGCTCCTTTGAGATTTATTTATTAGGATTAATAGAGGATTTTCTCAAGAGTCTTTAGTTGTTGCCTATATCAGTTTTCTCTTGCTGCCTTAACAAATTACTCTAACCTAGTGGTTTAAAAACAACACAATTTATAATCTCATAATTTTTGTAAGTAAAAAGTCCAACATAGGTCTCACCAGGCTAGAATCAAGGTGTCAGAAAAGCTGTGTTTCTTGCCAAAGGCTCTGAGGAAGAATCGGTTTTCAAGTTCTCCTTGGTTGTTGTTAAATTCAGTTCCTTGCAGTTATAGGACAGAGGCTCCTGTCTCCTTGCTGGCTGTCAGCAGGGTCACCTGCATTCCTTGGCTCATGGTGCCCTTCCTCCTTCTGCAAAGCTACAAAGTCAAGTCCAAATTAATGTTTTGGCCTCAGTGATGGATTCCTCTCTGTGCTTCACTTTTGCCTTTCCCTTTCTTTAAGGGCTTATGTGATTACGTTGGCCCAACTGGGTAATCCAGCTACTCTTCCTGCTTTATGATCAGTGGATTAGTGACCTTAAATACACCTGCAAAGTCCTCTCACAGAAGTACCTAGGTTAGCATTTGACTGAATAGCCGAGGGATGGGACTCTTGGGAGCTGGGAGAAGCATCTTCACAATTCTCTGGACTTCCTCATCCCACAAGGCTATGTATTAAGCAATTATCTATTACTAACACGTTTTTAGCATTAGCCTAACGGGTGTATTTCCAGTATCCCTGTCAGGTAAAGGGAGTAGGATGATTTTATAAAAAAAAATACTATTAATATAGAGAAAATTACATGGACAACCACCTCAGTGTTCAAGGTCTAGACAAGTGGTGGTATGGAAGGAGAAAGACCCATAGTGGAGAAAAACCAAGACTGTAAGAGTTGTTTTCCCAAAGGGGGAGAAATCATTTACTTAACATTGCTCTGGTATGTTTGAGGTTGAGAAGTATCTCCTGATTTATAGATAATACAACACCATAGAATTACAGGTTGCTCTCATTTGAAGAATAGCTTTGAAAAGAAATGTTTAAAAATTTGAATATTTTCATGAATAGTTGAGAAAATACCTGGAAAGAGTTGCATGACCTGGGAATAGCAGAAATCCTTCCATTCTCCTCTTCCCACTCCTTAGTTTCAAAATTGAGTCCAGTTGCAAATTTGGCCTGGCTCCATGAAATACACTCTTTGTGGTACTATGTAGGTAGTTCTATAGATACAGATGATGTTTATAATATATGCTGTTTCAAAACATCTCTAGGGAATAAATATCTAGTGCATGCTTCAGTGACATGACACTTATATATATGTGTTTTTCTAGGGCTAAATCTAGAAATTGACATAGTATATGCTATGTTATTACATTGACAAAAATCCAAGATTTTGCAGCATTCTTGAATAAAAACAACTATAGTGTTGCATAGGTATTGCAAAAGAAATTGCAGTATCGCAAGTTTTATTTTTACCCAGATTCCACTATTACATGACTCTTTTTCTTTTTTAAACCCACCTTGGAATGGATGTAGGTCTCATCCAAATACCCAAAAGGAGTCATTTCCCAATTGTAAGTCCTTTTCAGGGCAATGGGAAATGTAATCCTTTGACATGTTCATTTTGTGGTCATCAAGGTTTCCTGTCCATGGTCTTTCTGGGAATTCCCTTTGGGCTCAGTTTGGCCTGTGTTTGCAGGAGGGACTGGAAGACAGCTTTGCTTTTGATAAAGGCATATCATTTCATCAGGTCCAACACATTCACAGAGTCCGACCCACCCTCGGTACCTGGGGTTTTTCAAATCATACATTATTCTACGTCAAGTTGACTATTGTCTGGCGTTCAGACGCTTGACTGGAAGTAACAGGGTTGGGAGAGAAAAGAAATCATATCCTGTCAATAAGCGCTGAAAATATTTAGTGTGGCAAGCTCTGTGTTTTCTTTCTTATGAAAAGCTGATTAATATTCAGTGGTTGAAGGTTAATACCCCATTCATTTTATTCACTTTACATCTTGCACACAGCAGTGACTGTTCCAATTTCAACTCCTAATTCATACAAATCTGGTTCCAATCAGGAGATTAGTAACTTACTGCCTAAGCAGAAACAAATCACACAATTGCTAAGCTTATCTTTCTATCCATGCACAGAATGTACATGTGCTTGAAATGGACTCATTCATGGACAGACGCAGAGGCATACAGGCCAGCAAAGGCTTCGTCAATGCGCCTATCCTAAGGAAATTTCATTTGCTTACACAAGCATCTGATAGCCACAGATAGACTATCAGGACTGACAGCAAGAAAGCATCGTCTAAACGTACTCCTACGAGGAGATGTCTTGAACCCTATTCAGCAAATGTGTCTCTGCTAAGTTTTCTATATCACAAATATTGCTATAATAAATCATATTGTAAATACATTAGAGTGAGGCATTAAAAGATTCCCCCATGCTTTGTTCTTTTACAGAATATGGTATTATTTTGTAAGTTAACCACAACTCAATCTCTTTACAGATTCATTTTTATGTTCCAGGGGTTTTCTCATAATTAGGCACACACTTTTTTGTTTTTTAAGGAGGTGAAAGTGCAGCAGGATGAACTTGAGAGTAATGATAATGATAGTTTTTCTAATCATTGAAGTCACGTTTCAAGACAGGTCCCCAAAAGGGAGGAGACTCACATTTCCTGAGATCTTTTGAAATTGTATCTCATTTGTCTGAAAAGGATTAAGATCAGACTTGCAGAGGTCTGTTCTGAGGCTCTTCCTGTTTAGTGAGTCTGTGACTTAGGGATGTCCAGTGATAGTCAGTCTGTAGGAAAGATGAGGTTAGCTGGGTGTCTGCACTCAGGATAAGAGGGAAGGTATTTTAAGAAGTTTGCATTTTCAGAGGCTGGCACATCATCACAATGATTGTTCCTCAGATAGTGAGAATAAATTTGGGTTCCTTTTATTGCCTTTTTTATTGCATTTATTTTTGCTCAACATGTAAGTTGTGCTCTAAAAAGTTGATACAATGGGACTAAAAAGACATCTTAGTATTTCATCCTACCAGTGCTGGGGGACTTGATTTTGATTTTTATCGAAAGGATATTTCCCAAAGTCTTGGAGAGATGGGAATGAATGGAATGCTCTTCTAGGGAACCCATCTATCACCCAAAGACCTCTGGGGTTTCATCTTTCTTTCCTTTCCTCTTGACTTTTACATTACAGAAAAAGGCAGAGTACAGGATTTGGAGCTTACACACACACACACACACACACATGCCCACCCCTACCTGTCACCAACACCAACCCCACCTGTCTTATAATTGTATCTCTTCTGCTTACTGGCTAAATGGCCTTAGGTTCTCTGAGCTTACTCTACGTTGAAGAGGAAATGAGGCAACGTAGAAAGATGAAGATTGCATAACACAGCCCTCAGTGGTGACCATTAACGGTAGGTTTGTTCTGAGGATGTTGTGATTTATATTTGTGAAAATATTTGGAAGTCTATCTACCGCTAAACCAATTAGGCATCGTTATTATTTCTTAGCACAGTTGTATTTCAAATGGCCCTGGTGGTTTTTATCTGCCTGTGTCTACCTTCTCCCCGAGCAACCTCCAGTCCCAGCCGACTACCTGCTGTGTTCTCTTTGAATTAGGGGAAGCGCAACCGCCTTCACTTTCCAGGTAAGTTTTCAACATTTTCTAGCCTGCTGCCAAAGGCAGGAAACTGAGAAGTTTCTATCAGCAAGAATTGAATGTCTAATAAACTTCATAGTATCCCTGTCAAAAAGGGCTTGAGAATGCAGAGGCCAAGATCTCAGATCAATTCTCCTGAAAGTCACATCTCCCTGGGGGATGCTAATTTACCCCAACCTGGGGAAGTCAGTCCTTGGGATCTTACCTGGTACTTTCCTTCCCACTTTGTGACCTGCCTCATCTTCCTTTTCCAAACTGTGGTGAAATACACACACCATATGTTTACCATCTTAAACATTTTTAAGGGAGGAATTCAGTGGCATGAAGTATATTTATATTGTGTCTTTACATTACCACGATCCATCTCCAGATCCCTTTTCATCTTGCAAAACTGAAACTTAGTACCCATGAAACACTGATTCTTCATTCTCCTTCCTGTGGTCCCTGGAAACTACCTTTTTTACTGTTTATCTCTATGAATTCGGCTACTCTAAGTAACCTGATAAGCAGAATCACAGGGCGGCACCTGTGGCTCAAAGGAGTGGGGTGCCAGCCCCATATGCTGGAGGTGGTGGGTTCAAACCCAGCCCCTGCCAAAAATTGCAAAAAAAAAGAAGAAGAAGAATCACACATCTTTCCTTCTGTGAATGGTTTATTTCATTTAGCCATGTTCTCCACGTTCATCCAGGCCTGAGGGTAACTTGTCTGGTTTTTGTGTGAGAAGGGAGGGTAGCTCTGTCCTCTCAGAGGCATTTGGAGGGTTTAAAAGAGCAGTTTGTGTGAAGTCACTGATACTGACAGACTCAAGGTGTGATAGCCACGCCAGCCTTGCTTATAATTGGTGATGATAAACTGTGATCAACAGCTCTAGGTTTTCTCGGGGTTCTGAAAAGAATTCTAGGAGACAAGGACTCCCAGCAGAAAAGCGCCCCCCGCCTTCAGCTCTTCCGTGGAGGCCATCACTTCATGGACACTTGGAGGTCTGAGTTGTGAAGCCCGGGGTTCTCGCTGCAGAAGAAGGCTTACCATTCCAGCCCTTGCCCTCTGCTTCACAGATGCCATCAGGAGGGATTCTTTGGCTTGTGGAAACACTATTTTCTCTTCCTGCTTTTGGGTGACTGTACAAACTTTAAAAAAATAAAAGGAAAAGAAAAAAAAGCTCTAGGTCCAGCACAGCTCCACGCAGGATGTCTGGCCAAAATGCAAAGTTTGACCACAGCACACAAGCAGACAGTGTTTTTCAAGTGCGGGAACAGAGTGAGGCGCCTTTCAGCACCTTTTTCGGCACTTCTCTAAAAAATGATTTAAATTGGAGGGAATAGCTCCGAATGCTGAACACCTGACCCTCAGATGAGACTTCATGAATCAGATACTTTAACAACTTCGCTCTTCTCTGGCCAGTTCACTCCGTGTCCCAGTGTCCGTGGTGGTTGTTTTTTCTTTGTTTGTTTTTGTTTTTTGGGTTTTTCCCACGCCCCACAAAAACATTTGTTCTGCAGACCATTTGCTTATTAGAGTGTCCTGGGCAGCTCTTTTCTGTTTATGGCAGGGAGAACTGGCCCAGAGAAGCCTGCAGACCTGAGTCCCTCTAAGTCTCCCCTCTCTCTCTCTCCAAGTCAGAATTGCAGAGGAAATGGGCGACACTGCTCCTTACAGACGGGACTTGTTCCTCTTCAATTCAATCTCTTGCAGAATGTTTCAGCTACACAATCCAATATTATTTTCAACCCCACATATTCAGCATTGCCACAACTGCTTTGAATCAAAATAACAACAAAGAATGAATGACTTTGTGGGAAGGAAAACACCAGTCTGGGAGAGGAGCAGCTATTGTGGCACTGAGCTGTGGCAGACCATTAACTCTGGTGTCATTGATTCAACTTCACTGCAGGGACGCATGTGGCAGGGGGGCTCACGGTCCGCCTGGCAATTATTATGGGCACAGGCAGAGTAGCCCAGTGCTGCCCAGCTTTGATGAGGACAAGTATTAGTGTTGCATCTGTCTGTCCGACAAGTTGCTGTCTGCTCATCATTCTGCTGGTATTCGGTGCCATAGGCAGAGAGAGTGGTGGGGCCATTCCCTCTGTGGCTACAACGTATGCAAACAATTTAATCTCCCAGTCCAATCCTTAATGTAAATGTTTAATATAAACCTGATGTTAACATGATGTACACGAATTTACTGGCAGGCAGAGCTGGGATTTACATTCTGCTGAAAATCAGATGTTCTTTGTAGCAAGGCTTGGGAAAACCTTCAAAGATGGCAAGGTTTGCGTTTTCAATGGCAGGTGTATCAGGTCCAAGGCTGCCCGGATGCCAACCCTGTGATGAGCAGTTACGATTTGGGTTGTCTCTAGAGAGTACAAGGGAAACGTCCCAGCTTAACTGTGACAGAATCTGCTCTTGGATGATTATTGGCTCATCCCAAACCCAAATCCATTCATAGATTTTCAGACTGCTCCATGAATGACAAATTGAGACTCTAGACCAGAAGCTGGAAAATGAGGGTCTGGGGGCCAAACTGGGCCTGCAGCCCGTTTTTATATGGCCACAAGCTAAGAATGGCTTGTACATTTTTAAGTGGTAGGAGGAGAGAGAATATTTATGACATGTATGAATTATACGAAATTCATGTATGAAATTATATGAAAAAATAGAGAATATTTATGGCATGTATAAATTATATGAAATTCAAATTTTGGTCTCCATAAATAAAGTTTTATTGGAACACTGCCATACTCATTCATTCATATATTGTCTCTGGCTGCTTTTGTATTATGATGGGAGAGTTAAATAGCTGTGGCAGTGACTCTGCAGCCCAGAGAGTCGCAGAGTCACTGCCACTATAATACTTACTATTTGGTTCTTTAAGGTAAAAACCATAATACTTACTATTTGGTTCTTTAAGGTAAAGTTGGCTGGTCCCTGCTCTAGAAAGTCCATGTAAGAATACTATTGGGGATGATGCTAATGACAACTGTGGCTAGCAATTTTTATTATTATTATTATTATTTTTTTGAGACAAAGTCTCGTATGTCGCCCTCAGTAGAGTGCTGTGGCATCGCAGTTCACAGCAACCTCTAACTCTTGGGCTTAAGCTACTCTCTTGCCTCAGCCTCCCAACTGGGACTATAGGCACCCACCACAACGCCTGGCTATTTTTTTTTTTTTTTTTGTAGTTGTCATTATTGTTTGGCAGGCCTGGGCTGGATTCAAACCTGCCAGCTCTGGTGTATGTGGCTAGTGCCCTAGTTGCTGAACTACAGGTGCCAAGCCAGCTAGCAATTATTAATTGCTTTTTTATATCATGTATGTGTGTATGGACATGACCTACGGTATACTAAGATTCACTTTTTGAAAAATTGTATTTCTGAAGTCTTTATTGTATTGTTTCTACCTTTGTCTGCTTCTCTAGATTTAGGCTTTTCTACCTGTGAATGGTTATCTGGAACAGAATTCTTACAACTCCTTCAAACTTTATCATATTCTCAGATGTTTGATGGTTTATAAAATAGGTTAATATTTCATTAAACTAGCTGAATTACTAGGGAAACTGAAAAGATGCCTGAGCTTAATATAACAGGGTCTGGGATGGACCCCAGAACTTTTGTTTGTTTGTTTGTGTTTTGTCCTTAAGTTTCTTCCACCAGTGAAACCAAAGAGTCACCCAAATTTGAGAACAACTGTACCATGTAATGTCTCTGCTGACCGCAGGCCGCATGTAAGATCTTGGTCCTGAAAGGTTATAATGGGGCTGAAAAGTTCTATTGCTGAGTGACATCATAGCTGTGGTGACATCGTGGTGTAGTGCATTACTCACACTTGGTGACGCTGGGGTGAAAAGACCCTCTGGGCAGCCAGTCGTATAAATGTCTGGGGCCTACAAATATGTACAACACATGATACATGATAAAGATAATAAACCGTTGGGCTACTAGTTTATGTATTTATACTGTTATCATTTTGATCACTATTTTAGAGTGTACTCATTACTTCTACTTATTTAAAAAAAGAGAAGTTAGCTCTAAAACAGCCTCAGACAGGTCCTTCAGAAGATATTCCAGAAAGTGACATTGTTATCATGGGAGCTGACACTCTACGTGGCTTACTGTCCCTGAAGCCCTTCCAGTGGGACAAAATACAGAGATGGAAGATGGGGATATTGCTGATCCCGACCCAGTGTAGGGTATAGGCCTAGCCTGACTGGGTGTGTTTGTGTCTCAGTTTTTTGTTTTGTTTTGTTTTTGTTAGAGATAGAGTCTCACTTTGGTAGAGTGCCATGGTAGAGTGCCGTGGTGCCACAGCTCACAGCAACCTCTAGTTCTTGGGCTTAGGTGATTCTCTTGCCTCAGCCTCCTGAGTAGCTGGGACTACAGGTGCCTGCCATAACACCTGGTTCTATTTTTTTGTTGCAGTTTGGCCAGGACTGGGTTGGAACCTGACACCCTTGGTGTATGGCGCCGGCGCCCTACCCACTGAGCCACAGGCACCACCCAGTGTGTCTTAGTTTTTAACAAAAAATAATTTAAAAAGTAGGCTCAGTGCTCCTAGCTCTTTGAGTAGGGCACTAGCTCTACACCAAAAGTGGTGGGTTTGAGCCTGGCTCTGGCCTGCCAAACAACAATGATAACTACAACTGAAAAATAGCTGGACATTGTGGCAGGTGCCAGTAGTCCCACCTACTTGGGAGGCTGAGACAAGACAATCTCTTGAGCCCAAGATTTTTAATTTGCTGCAAGCTGTGATGCTACAGCACTCTACCAAGGGCGATATGGTCAGACTCTGTCTCAAAAAAAAAAAAAAAAAAATTAAAAGACAAATAATATGCAAATAAAAAAGTTTTTCAAAATAGAAAAAAGCTTACAAAATAAAGGCATCAAGAACAATATGTTCGTGTTTTAAACTACGTGTTACTACACAACACTCAAAAAGTTAAAAAGTTTACAAAGTACAAAACTACAGTAAGCTAAGCTTATTAATTAATGAAAAATTAAAGGATATTTAAAATGCGTTTAATGTAGACTAAATGTAAGTGTTTAAAGCTCACGAGAGTGTATAGCAATGCTCTTGGCCTTCACGGTCACTCACCACTTGCTCAGTAACTCACCCAGATCAACTTCCAGTTCTTCCAGCCCCATTCGTGCTTATCCTATGCAGGTGTACTATTTTTTATCTTTTATACTGTATTTGTACTGTACTTTTCCTATGTTTAGATATATGAATGCTTAATGTTGTGTTATAATTGCCTGGAGGATGCAGTACAATTACACGACGTGTGGGTTTGTATCCTAAGAAGAGGTCTCAGAACATAGCCCTGTCATGGACTGAAATAGGACTGTAATCGTTTTGTGTTTCAGAGGGATACAGCTTGTATTGTAGATAGCACCTGACTTTGAACTCTTTCAGAGAACAGCCGATTTCCCTGTATGCATGTGTTATTTTATCTCTAATCTCTCGACCACCAAAATAGCAAGACAGGACTTTGTATACAGAAGGTGCCAAACCTAGTTACTTGACTGACTACATAGCATGGTTCCCGATAACAGGTATTGACATCTTTCCCCTTCTTATGAAAGAATTTCCCTATGAAAATAAAATTGTACCCATAGGACACTGGATTCTTGCATAAAAATATGAGTGCGTTCTGAGACTGTCCCAGGTTATAGTTCTTTTGTTCCCAGCCAAATTTTCACAAAAGGGCCAGACTGACTTTAATTGAGACTGAAAATTCCTACCTGGCCTTAATTTAACCTCCTAGGAAGGTGAGGAGAAATTATCAGCAGATTTAATATCTGCATTTTTATGATGGGAACCTAATATTTTCCTCGAAGCTTTTAGGATTAATTTCCCTGGTTTATAGGCAGTATGGAAATGTCCCAAGGTCCCTCTGGCCCCTCTGGGTGAAATAATTAGCTGCACATGCTATCCAACACTCTTCTGTACCCCGGCCCCTCATTAGTTTCAAATCTCAGTTTAATTTCCAGGAGAAATAGTCCGGGGTTTCCTGAGACTTAGCAATCGGCTCTGACCGACGGCAGGGGGTTTTGTATCCAGACACCCGGCCTTATCCCTGGTCCCCTGCGCACCTCTTGCCACCCCTTCCCCCACTCACATCTCCTTAAGATGACATTTTGCTGCCTCTGTGTTTGGAAATGGGACAGGCTGGAAATTGTTTCCTGGAAAACCAAATGCTTCCATTTGGTCTCTTCTTAATGGCTCCTGAGTTTGATTTGGTACCAGTAGCTTTCTGGAAGAGGTTTTCTTGTCTATCTGGGGTAAATTCAAGCATCTGAGCTGTTGACCCTGAAAAATGGGGCTGATTTTTGCCATTTATTCATTTGATGATAACTACATGTTAAATATAAGGGTCCCACCACTGAAAGATATTGGAGGGTCCTATCTCTAAAAACCTGAAGGCCAAAGTGAGTTCTTTTGTGGTTTCAACCTTCACTTGTGTGTTGTGGGCTTGACCAGCCCATTAGATCTCAGGGCAGTCTGAGTCCTATTTTCAACACCAAGTCACGTAAACAATAGATCTTAAAGAATATGAAACTGTTTGAACATAACACTCTTAAAGTGTTAAGAGTGATAAAGTATCTTTTCTATTTATTTATGTATTTATTTATTTATTTATTTATCTATTTATTTTTGGAGACAGAATCTCACTGTGTCACTCTCGGTAGAGTGCCATGGCATCACAGCTCACAGTAATCTCAGACTCCTGTGCTTAAGCGATTCTCTTGCCTCTGCCTCCTGAATAGCTGGGATGACAGGCACCTGCCACAACACCTGGCTATTTTTAGCGATGAGGTCTCGCTCTGCCTCAAGCTGGTCTCGAACCTGTGAGCTCAGGCAACCCACTATTTTAATGACTACTTTTATGAATTCAGACGTTATTTGCTGGGGAAATATCTGATGGGAAGGCACGTCCCACATATTCAATTACTCTGAGCTAAAGTTCCCTAGTTCTTCCCTGGAGGGTTTCTTCCCCCAGATGTCATATCAATTTAAGTTTAATCCATGATCTTGGACAAAGTTATTAATTTCCCTGATACTTATTTTTCTCATCTATACAATGGGAGTAATCCTATTCAAACGAGGAGGAAATGAAAACCTCTTTAAAGTGCACAAAATACATTTCTGCTCTTCTCTACCCCTAACTCCCTCCATCCTGTTTTCATTCCAGAAAACCAAATACCTTACATGGGAGGCTTCTGGGTGGCTCCAGCCTAAAAGTTATATATTAGATTCTCTGGAATCAGCTCTCTTCTGAGAGGTTATTCCTATTTATTTTCTTAAATGTCTTAAAGAGTTGGGTTACACAGTTCCATCTGGTCCAGTAATCTGTATTATTTGATGAACTTAAGACAGCTCAGATAAGCAGGGCTGAGTTCTCTCATTTACATATTTCCATTCATCTTGCTACCTTAAAGAACATATCGTCAAGTCTTTCTCTAAAACTGTTAAAGAAAAATGATGGGGGCTCAGTGCCCATAGCTAAATGGTTAGGGTGTTGGCCATATGTACCAAGGCAGGCGGGTTCGAATCCAGCCAGGGCCAGCTAAACAACAATGACAACTGCCACAAAAAAATAGCCAGGCATTGTGGTGGGCACCTATAGTCCCAGCTACTTGGAAGGCTGAGGCAAGAGAATTGCTTAAGCCCAAGAGTTGAGGTTGCTGTCAGCTGTGACGCCACAACACTCAACCAAGGGTGACATAGTGAGACTCTGTCTCAGAAAAAAAAAAAATAGAATAATGGAATGGTTAACTTAGGATGGCATTAAGGTAGCCTACTTTTCTTCTGCCTCATGCAAATAAATAATTGAATAAATAAACAGTAAATTGTGGAATTTTGAGATGTTAGGAAGTCATAAGAAATAATATGTAAAGAGGATACTATATAAGGAAGGAATACTATAGGAATACTATAGGAAGGATACTATATAAGGAATACGTCTTACAAAATGATAAAATGACACTAGCCAGTCATTGTCCTATTGGGAAAACAGTAACATATCTGAAGTGTGGTGCTTTGTGTGTGTAATTTACACAGGAGGGGTGAGCACTCTTTATCACGTACTACTTCTGGAAATTTCTTTTATTATTTGTTCTGTTGGATATTTTATACTGTTTTTTATTAAATGATAACTGAGTACAATGATGCATTTATGGGGTTCAGGGTACTGATTTGATATAAAATGTGAAATGCTTACATCAAACTGATTAACACATCCATCAAGTCACTTACTTATTCATTGTGGTAAGATAATTATACTCTTTTCTTAATAGTTTTGAAGTGTACCATTATATTATGCACATTAGGTGAGGTCCCCCCACATACCCTCTTTTTTCCCGTCTCCACCCTCCCCTCCCCTCTCCCTCCTCTTCCCTTCTACTTTCTGGACTATAGTTAGGTTTTACCATTCGTATGAACGTGTAGATGATTATATATTGATTTCATAGTAGTATCAAGTACATTGGATACTTTTTTCCCCCATTCTCGAGAAATTCCTTATTTGCGTCTTTGATTAAATAGACATTTTTATTTCCCCACCTCCAGGCATTGAGGTCTCTGATAACCATAGTCTTCACCAAGCAGAGATACTCTGAAAAAGCATGGATGCTAGTGTTGAAGAGAAATAGATTACATTCTGTATTCTGCTATTTGTCAGCTAAGCTCAATTAGAACTCAAAGGGGTTGAACCTCAATTCCCTGTGGCTGTGCTTTTTCTGTATTGTGGACAGAGTTAATGAGTTAATGTATGTGTCAATGTGTGTGTGTGTGTGTGTGTGTGTGTATAGATAGATAAAAACTCAGCATATATAAAGTGCTTACATAGCTCCACATCAAGGCTCATATTTCAATGTTCCAAGATGTGGCCACTTTTGTTTTAGGCACTTAATTCCTCCTTAACCTTCCCTGGATATATTGAGGGGGGTTTGTTTGTTTGTTTGTGCTTTGATTTTGTTGTTTATCTTTACTATTGAATCATCATTTGAAATTATTTTCTTACTCAAGTATCTTTAACCCATATCCATCATCCTGAATCCTCCAAAAAGCTTTCTTAGGCTAACTGCATTTTATGCACCATCACTTTCTCCTTGTACTATTCATACTTCTGCCCACAGTCTGAATTGTACTATAACACTCTTGTTTTCTTTCCAGCTCTCATGACAAACACCTATCACCCCTTGTCTTCCAGACAATAATGCAAAAGGCAAGGATTATGGTCTAATGCTATGTTAATCAAAGCAATGATTGTATAACCATGCTCATCACAACTATATAAATGCTTCTGGTGGAGTGAACTTACTTGATTTCACAAATAAGTTCACTCCAATAGAAGTATTTATACAGTTGCGATGAACATGGTTAAAATTCTGTACTTAAAAATGAGTACAGAATGACTAATTGGTCTTTTCCTTCTGTTGCTTAATTCACAACTACCTTTTCCCCTTACTTTGGGCTGTATTGGCTGAGAATGACGGATCTTGATTAAAAATTGCCATTATTATGTTTTAATGCCAACAAAGCAATTACTTCTCAAACATCAGGCTTGTTCTTTACCTGGAGTTTGGCCTCTTGAAGAGATGAAAGTGGGCTCTCGTTACCCTTCCCAGAGGTTTGGTCCAACTCCTGGTCCACTGATTTGCAATGAAATGAAACAGCTTTCGGATTACACCCCCACACTCTATTCCTGCCTAGTGGCCCATGGGTTATGGTGCCAAGCAGGGAATGCCACCTCTGTGAATTCTCCCCAAGTGAACAAAACATTTTTGGGGTGATGTTGCATTTGAATTTCAGTTGGCATGGCCACTCAAATCCTTTGTCCCTCAACATTGAATTCCCTACTCCAGGTCTCCATCTTTGCTTCTGTGCAGCCTCAAATAATGAGTAATCCCCCTAGAAATGGACATAAAGAGAGATTTGTATCAGGATTCCCTCACATCTAGGTAAAAGAAAATTATCTTACTAGCGAAGATGTATTAATCCATGCAATAAAACACCCTGTGTTATGGAAACGTGGTTTGATGAACTCTTCCCCTCAGAGATGGTCTTCAAATGCTCAGGCTCGTCTGGCCGCCTGGTTATTCTTAGCACATTATCATGGTCCTTGTCTAGCTTTCCCAAGGGAGAGGTCACCATGTGGCAAAAAGGGGCCTTTGCTTTTTGTCCCTCTTTTGTAAGAAGAAAACCTTTCTCCATCAGACTCCCCTTAGATCTCGTTAGTAAGAACTGTGTCATGCGTCCTTTTAAAAATCAATCCCTCTCAAGGAGAAAAAGAGCACAAGGATGGAGTTGGACCCAGTCAGGATGCGTCACTCTTGAGTTGGGTGTAGGAGGCAGGAACAGCTGAGCAAAATCAGGGCAAGCAAACCTGGAGAAGGTGGGGAGGGTTGGTTGTGTAGACGATGAAAGACAGTAGCCAGCCCTGGAGAATATTATCCTTAAAAGGGGTTCACGGAATGTTTTCACTGAAAGGAGGTAGAAATAGTTCTACCGAAAGATGAACAAAGGTTAATTGACTTCTTAAAAGTTAGCCAAGTACGCTTCCTGAAATACTGAGGGCTGTATGCTTAGATAGGTGGATTCCAAATTTTTTAGAATTTGATTGCCCCGTCTGTCCTTCTAAGACTTTGACAATGGTTATGTGGGTAGTGTTACAGGAAACAACATTAAATTCTTGGGATTTGGTCATTGCCAAAGCCACAAGAAGGTGAAATAGTATTCTTTTAAGGTTTTGCTGGAGAGCTATCTCTAACAGGGGTTACAGTAGCAATACTCCATGAGACCTGCATTAATACTCAAATGTGATTTAATGCCAAATGCCCCCTCAAGAAATAAGAAAAAAATGGAATTGAGGGACATAGAGATATTCAGAAGTTTAGACTTCATATTGACTTATTTTCGTTGGATGGAATAACGCATGGATTATATTCCTCTTCATGGAACAAAACATGATACTACATTTCTTTACAATTAAATTAAGGCTAAAGACCAACAAAGACGTTATCATTCATAGGATGCATTTAAAGTATTTGTGCTCTACTGGAATAGAATGTAAAACTTCTTTACTTTGTTTCTTTATGAAAGGCCAAGTTTTCTGGGCAAATTCTATTAAGAAATGATTTTGCTTTTTTCTTTGCTAGCTGCCATTGCAGGAAGATGCCTCAGGATTGTTCAGGCTGTAGTAGAACTTGATTTAGAAATTAGAGCTACTGAATTAAGGATATTTGTCCGTGTATTAATTCTCCCACCTATTTATCTGTCAAAAGTTGTATCTTTGATAATAGCCTGCTTACTTACCATTTTCCTCTAATAGTCTGTAAGCTTCTGGTGAAATTTGTTCCCAGTTGTATCATTAATGTCTGACACATTTACGCATTTTCTGAGTGATAAGTACTCAGTAAATATTTATCCAGTGTTTGAACTCTCAGTGAGCTTTTAATCTAGAAGAAGATAAGACATGCACACAGAAAAAGAATAATTGTCTGGGTGGAGGCTGCCACAGAAGATGAACATGGATGTACTGGAATTGCAAAGACTTACTGACTATGTCTTGGAAACCACCCCCACTCTCTTCTCTCCTATTCCTTGTGCCCCTGGAGAAATTGTCTTCCATGCAACTTAGAAACCAGGCCACACAGCAGGAAGCCAGTGATGGGCAATTGAGGGAAGCGGCTTTACCTGTATTTTCAGCCATTCCCTGTCACTGGCATCACTGCCTGAGCTCTGCCTACACCCCCTTCCCTTATGGAAACCAGTCCCTGGTAGCAAAATGGTTGGAGACTACTGGGTAGATAGCATACTGTAGTTCTCTATAAGCCATAAATAACCAAATAAATCTCTTATTAATAAAAGAGTATGAATGTTGATAATATTTATTATCAGTGTTTATTACTTAAACTAGAATATGGGTTGTCTACATAAGTATTTTGCAAATAGCAGACAGTTGGGTCTTGCTTTGTATCCAATCTAACAAACATTCTGATTTGAATATTTAGCCCATTTACGTTTAATATCATCATTGATTTGGTTATGTATGTGTCAGTCAACCTGCTGTTTGTCTCCTACCCATTTGTTCCATATGCTATTTCTTTTTGTTCTTTTTTTCCCTCCACCTTTTTGGGATGGAGAAGGGAGTGGTAGCAATTAAATGAATAATTTGATCAGTTTTTATTTCTTTTATTGCCATTTTAGTTATACCGTTTTTAACATTATTTTTTATTGGTTGCTCAGGGATTCCTTAACTTTTATCAAAGTCCACTTAGAATTAATGTTGTAAAACTTCATTTACCGAAAGTCACGGATACAGCACAATGATGGCAGAATAACATCATTTACCACATTCCCATCCTTTGTCACGTATTTTACTTGTGCATAGATTGTAAAACCTACATTGGATATTATTCTTGTTTTAAACAGTTACTTGTCTTTTAAAGAAATTAAACAATGAGAAAAAAGCACATATTCTGTTATACACCCATGTATTCACTACTTTTGGTGTATTTCTCTATTTCCTGCAGATATAAGTTTCCATCTTATATCATTTCATTTGAGTCTTAAGAAATTTTTGAGTATTTATTGTATTGTTGTTCTCTATATAATGGCCTTATTTAACCCTCAATTTTTGAAAAAATATTTTTACTGGTTGTGGCAAATTATGGGACAAGATTTTTATTTCTTGCATCCCTTTAAAGGCAGCATCCTGTCCTTTCCTGGGTTCCAGTGATTTGATTAGAAGTTAGCGAACATTTGTACCATGGATCACCTCTGAGTAATATGCTACTTTTCTCTGGCTGTATCCAGGAGTTTCTTTTATCTTTGCTTTGTAGCAGTTTAACTATGATGTGCCTGGGTGTGGTTTTCTTTGTATTTATCCTGCTTGTAGTTTGCTTAGCTTCTTAGATATGTAGATTGCTATTTTTCACCAAATTGGGAAGATATATGAGCATTTTTCCATGTTTTTTTTCCTGCTTCATACACTATATATTTTTGGGATATCACTTATACATATGTTAACGTTCTTGATGTTTTCCTGCAGATCACTTAGGCTCCATTTGTTTTTCTCAACCTTTTTGTTTTTGCTCCCTGTTCTGCAGTGGGATCATTATCTATATTCAGGTTCACCCACTAATTCTAATCAACTTTTAAGTCTTCCCATGAATTTTTTTTAAGTTCTAAAATCCCCAATTGGCTCTTTTTCTTATGCTTTTAACTTTTTCCAATGACATCCTGTATAACTATTCATTCATGAAGACAATATTTTCCTTTAAGTTTATCAACATGTCTTAAATATTTATTTGAAAATTTTTTGCTATTTCCAACATCTGGGCCATCTTGGAGTTTGTGCATATTGTCTGCTTTTCTTTTCTTTCATGATTATGGTTCATATTTTTCCTGTTTCTTTGCATGTTTAGTATCTTTTTTTCTTTTTTGAGACAAAGTCTCACTTTGTTGTCCTAGGTAGGCTGCCATGGCATCACAGCTCACAGCAACCTCCGACTCCTGAGCTTAGGTGATTCTCTTGCCTCGGCCTCCTGAGCAGCTGGGATTGTAGGCGCCCGCCACAATGCCCAGCTATTTTTGTTGTTGTTGTTGCTGTTTGGCTGGGGCTGGGTTTGAACCCACCACCCTTGGCATATGGGGCCGGTGCCCTACTCCCTGAGCCTGAGGTGCCGCCCATGTTTAGTATTTTTTTAAATCATCTCTTGGAAATTGTTAATACTACATTGTAAAGAGGCTGGATCATATGGTCTTTCTTTAGAGTGCATTACGATATGCCTTGGCAGACAAAGAATATTCTCTTTGATCCCATCAGAGGTTGGTTTCTGGCTTTGTTAGGGAAATCTAGAGCAGTCCTTATTCTAGTAGAGATATTGGCAACTGTTTTCAAAAGCCCTAATTGTAAATATTCTATGCTTGAGGACCATATTTTCCTTGTTGCAATTATTCAACTCTATCATTGTAACATGAAAGCAGCCATAAAAATATGTAAATAAACAGTCCTGTTTGTGTCCCAATAAAATTTTATTTATAAAAACAGATGGTCAGTCAATGGGCCATGGTTGGTGATCTCTGTACTAGTCATGAATCTTATTCCTAAGGAATGGCCTTCCTGGTGCTCAGCTGAAGACCTGAGATGTTATCAGTATCTCTATTCTGGATGAGACATAGATCAGGTGTCTCCTAGTACTATGTGACCTCTAGACTCTTAACCTTGAAGCCATCACTCTCTACAAGGCCTTATGGAGTCCTACCACACACATGTACAGCTCAGCCCTTGCTTAAGGTCTTATGGAGAATCCCATACAGAACTCTTATACTGCTCCATATTCCCCCCTAACTTACGCATGCCCACCCTTTCTAGAATTCTGCCCTGAAATTTCCATGTTCGTTAGTGTTCCTGAACGCCAACCTCTGCCTCTTCAGCTGAGCAGGACTGCCACTCGCTTTGAGTCCCGCTTCCTTCCCCACCCCACTGCAGCTGGGAAATTGTCCCCGGCAGAGAGCCCAGGTGAACGTGGGGCTTACTTCGTGCCTTTTCCTTATCTTGAGAATCTCACTCCAGGAATGCCTATTTCTCAATGCATAGAAACAGCCACGGTATCTGTTTTATCTGTTTTTATCATTGTCACCTAGGGGAGCTATTCCAATGCCAGCTAACTATCAGGATTTGTAGCAGACATCTCCTCTCATTGTTTAAAAGTTAAAAGCAGATGGCTAAGACTAAGCACATCCAAATGTAATTTTAGATGGATAAAATGAGGGGGGCCCAGAGCCAGCAGAGCTTGGGTGTGGTCCCCTTTATCACATTCTGCAGTGATTACTAGAGCCCTCCTACACATGCTAAGCCTAAAACAGATGCTTTTATGGGAGCTGTAAGCTTTTCAGCATTCGAAAGATGCCTCCTAGTCAGAAGCCAGAGCAAGAAATTCCAGAGGGTGTGATTAATGAAAACTATTGAATGACATTTCTTTACCTATTAATTCAATAAGAACACAAATTTCACAGCATTTTCTAAGTGCCAGGTCCTACGCAAAAAGCTAAAAATACAAAGGTGAAGAAGGCCGGGTACAGTGGCTCATGCTTGTAATCCTAGCACTTTGGGAGGTCGAGGCAGGTGGATAGATTGAACTCATGGGTTCCAGACCCTGTCTCTACTAAAAATAGAAAAACTGAGGCAAGAGGATTGTTTGAGCCCAAAGAGTTGAAGGTTGCTGTGAGGTATGAAGCCACGGCACTCTACCCAGGGTGACAGCTTAAGACTCTGTTCCCCCAAAAGCAAACAAACAAACAAACAAAAAAAAGAAGGTGAAGAAGATACAGCCCTACAAAGACTTCCAACTTTAAGAGGAGAAAACAAACATGTAAAAGAATATTATAATGATGTAAAAAATCCATTATGTGAAATTGGATGAGGAATACCTAAATATTTCCAGATAAGCAGGACAATGCTTGAGCGAAGCCTTTAATAATTTGTGGCAATTTATCACGCCGTGGGCCCATGCACGTGCTATGGACATTTTGTGCTGAGTGGAGCCCCTGAGCAGAGCCACCCACCTCATGGAAAGAAAGTCTGTGCCATGTGCTTGGAGTTGATCAGCCAAGGTGGTGGAAGGAGACCTGACTGGCAAATAGGGTGCAGGTCACAAGAGACTTCACAGGACACCTGAGTAAATTTGTATTTTCTTTTCATGAAGGATCATTGAGAACGGCAGTGATATGACCAGTCTTAGGTTTTACCAAAATCTCAGTGGCATATTTCAAAGGTTCAGTTGTGTGGGTGGGAGGGACATTGATTTTAAGAAGGTGATAATTATGGTGCTCAAGTAGTGATCCTTCAATGAGGGCAGTGACTGAGAGGCAGTGAAGATAGTCGGATTTGAGAAAAATTTCAGAAGATAATTTTTTATTATTTGCCTGTTTATTTATTTATTTGGTGGTAGTGTTGTGGAGGGTTTAAGTAGCAGGGAAGTACCTAGTTTTTTAACTTGGGAAATCAGGCAAATGGCAGCAACGTTTGTAAAGAAAAAGTACAGGTGGGAGGAACAGGCCTATGAGGGGTGAGGATGTGTGGATTTATTCAGTCACCCTCCCATGTGTTCAATAGCGAACGCTCACTCTGTACCAAGTGCTACTCCGGATGAGTCGTGACTAAGGCAGGTGCTGTTGAGGGGATCAAAGCATTTAGGATACGAATATGAATTTTTGGTATTGAACATGGCAAAGCAGGATCCAGGGAGCAATAAAAAAGGAAAGTGAGGGTAGGAGGAGCCCTTAAAGACAGGAACATCTTCTTGAAGGATCTCACATTGGAGCTGAGACATGTGTGGTTTCCAGAGCATAGCTATGCAATATCACGGATGCATCTGGAAAGAGAGTGGCAGGTGCAAAGTCCCCCGTGGTTAGAACGAACCAGACTTGCTGAAGTGAGGAAAGGCCCTGTGTGCTTAGGGCAGAGTGAGTGTGTGGGAGGAGAGACGATGAGAGTGGGCTTGGGAGGATTGTCCAGGGACGGACGGGTTAAGGTTGGGGTGTAATTTGAGCTGCAGACTTCTCTTCATTTACACATCATGAGGCTCTCATTCCCCTGGTGAAGCTGCTTTCCTTTTGGTTTTATAGATACTGACTTTGAGGGGCTTGTCAGATACCTAAGTGATGATGTTTATCAGTCCAAAGTTCTGGAATTCTGCAGAGCTACAAGGATAAAAAAAAAAAACCAAAAAATGAATTTGAGAGTTATTCTCCAACAGTATACAGGTGACAGTTGAAACTGAAGGCATGGACACATTTTGCTAGCATGAGTGTTTAGAAGCAAAGAGTGTCAAAATAGCAGCGTTGTATGTACAGAGTGGCGATAGACAATTTTTAGTGTTAAAAGGCAATAAAAAATGGCATAACATCTTTGATTGCCATTGAATACAAGCAGGAAGGAGCCTCTCTTTCACACCTGATTTGCTCTGCTTTTAAAAGAAGTATGTATCCTGAGAGCAGCTTGGAAATGAAATCTCGGAGAACACATTTCAGAGCAACCTGACCATGTATGAAAGTCAGATGTAAAAAAGTAAGCAGAGAGAGAAAAGGAGGGAAAGAGGGGTGGGGAAAAGGAAGGGTAGAGAGAGGGAAGGGGGGGCGTGGTGTGTGACAACTTCTCGGGGCAAGGCACAATTGTGAGATGGACTTTACCTAACAAATGCAATCAGTGTAACCGGGTTTCTTGTACCCTCAATGAATCGCCAACAATAAAAAAAAAGTAAGTAGTTTATATATTCTGAATTCTTTTTTGCTATTTTAATAATGTAATTTACATTTTTTACCCTATTATCTTACCCTGTCAAATCTAGCATCCCTTGGGTAAGCAAAGAAGCCAGGTTATAGGTGCTAATTGCTGCAGGCAGTGGTCTTACACACTGGAAATGTCTCAGAAGAGTATTTTCCTTAACTCCTATAGGACACTCCTTAACTCTTGTAGGCTGTTGCTGAGAGTTTAACTTGATGCCATGTCTCTCTTGTCTTAAGACTTCAGCCAAGCTGCTTAACTTTTGTAAAGTCTTTTTCTACTTATCTTCACTGTCTCATCTCTCTGGAGTAATAGTGATTTGTCTGAATCAACACATGGCTCTTTTTCCTTATCAGAATTTTCCTAAATTGGATAATTAGAATTTCAAGCTTATAAAAAGGATTGTAGATTATTTAGGAGGAAAGGAAGAGTTCTGTTTGGCATTATCATCTTTTTATGTCTGGGAATTTCCTCTAAACCAAACAACAAAGCTGCACTGTGGCCCACTGACTTGGAAAGACCTGGAAATCAATCTGGTTTATTCATCAGTCCTTTGGTTGATTTCTTTCTGCAACTCACTCCCTCTAAGAAACATGTTTATCATCCAATAAATTGATGTAACACGACAAATTAAGTCAAGATTTCCTATTTTAAGTCTTGCCTAGAAGATTTTGATGGTGGTAGTTTGGGTTTCCGCGTATTCTCTTGAAAGCTGAAATGTCAGGCTCGGCACCTGTGGCTCAGTGGGCTAAGGGGCCAGCCACGTACACCTGAGGTGGAGGGTTCAAATCCAGCCCGGGCCCGCCAAACAACAATGACGGCTGCAAACAAAAAATGGCCGGGCATTGTGGCGGGTGCCTGTAGTCCCAGCTACTTGGGAGGCGGAGGCAGGAGACTCGCTTGAGCCCAGGGGTTGGAGGTTGCTGTGAGCTGTGATGCCACAGCACTCAATCCAGGGTGACAGCTTGAGGCTCTGTCTCAAAAAAAAAAAAGAAAGCTGAAATGTCGAGTAAAAGTAAACAGAGGAAAGTAGAATGTCAACAAGTAAGTACCTTTAATAAGGGAGGATATATTTTTAAAAACATCTATTTCAAATGGTATTACAGATGAGACAGGTGGATTTCCCCCATCTTAAAATAAAAGGTGGAAGAAATATTATAAGGACATTGCCACTGGGGGTGATAGATACTAGCCGGTTGCAGGCGGACCATCTCTGGGGTACCTTATCGACATCCACGGCTTCTTCCTGCAAGGAGCACATTTTATAGAGCAGGTGGAGGAAGCACCCTGGGGGAAGTTCTGTGCTTTTTACCAGGAACTCTGTTATTATTGATCCTGGCATTTAGGCAAATTCCAGTGGCATCTCACTAAGGTCTCCAAGTCTGAGAACAGGATTCCGGTAGGGACTCTAACCGCCTCTGGCTGTGACACACCTTTTGGCAGATGCTCTTAGCAGTTGTCAGTTTCAGTTTCAGGGCGAAAATAGATGATTTATCATCTCCTGAAAATTGGTGGTGGAGGTGGGGGTGCTGAAGGGGACTCTGGTGGACTTTGCCCTTTTTAGGACATGGACTGGGCTTGTAGGTAAGAAAGCGCGCCTTCGACTTGCTTAAGAAAAGTTTCCTTTCAAGGTAATGGCCCTTTCTTTGGATCGAAGACCGACAGAAATAGTGTTAAAATATTATATGAAAAATGTACAAATCATAGTTTTACTTCGTACACCATAGGTGCTCAATGCTTGCTGTTTATAGTAAGGGGATTTGAAGAGGGGAGGGGAATAACCTTTGAAAGATAAAAATTGCTTTTTCCTCTGAAGTTTGCACCTTATCTGGGAGAGCTCACAGTAGCTAAAACTTTGTCCACATAAAAATGTCCTCTCTCAGCTGTGACTTACAAGGCGTTGAACATACTGAGGGCTCCATCTGTAGAGTCAACTGGAAGAAAATTCAGAAAAGAAATATCTTTGAACTTTTGACTATAATGGAAAATAGCGGCAGCCCGTGGAAAGGCCACACTGGATTGTTGGAGGCTGGTTAGTTGGGATTTTTAAATGAGTTCCATAAATTACAAAAATTCATTTCAGGAATTTAACCCTAGAGGAATAGTCTTAACAAAGAAGAATCAAGCTCTTTTCATCTTTGAGATACACGATTATCAGAGGAGGTTGGGGGTCGGTGAGAAATGTCAAATGACTAATTGCTAGTTTGTGGACCTGATTCAAATGACCTTAATATCATTTAAATATAAAACTTTAGTCCGTTGATTATTATTATTATTATTATTATTATTATTATTATTATTATTTTTGCAGTTTTTTTTGGCCGGAGCTGGGTTTGAACCCACCGCCTCTGGCATATGGGGCCAGCACCCTACTCACTGAGCCACAGGCACCACCCCATTGATTATTATTTTATATCTTATAGCTTCTCAGAGGCCTCATGGATAAAGCAAGAAATGGAGGATTATGAAGTAGAAACTCTTCATGCCACTTCACGGGATGATTCTGGACATTCTCATGAGGCCGACAGAGGATGAGTCCGTAAAACAGCAACCAGGCGTGGCTACGCCCTTTTAGGTGTCTTAAAATTAGTGTAGGGTGAATCTGCTTTCTCCCAGTGGAGGAAGAGAAACAGCTAGGAGGCTGACAGAGCTTCAGAAAAACACAAGCACCCGCTCGTCTCCCTGCTCTCTGTCTCCTCAGGGTCTCATTCTGCTGTGCTCTTGGACTGGGCTCGTGGGTTGAGAGTCTCACAACCAGAGGCCTCCAGGTGTTGTCTGAGGAGGTTTCTGAGTGGGTCCAGACTCCTGGCAGGAGTCGTCATTTTCTCCGTGCACTTGGCAAAGGAGCTGGAAGTGGGTGGCGATGCTGATCTACAAGAATTGAAATGTGGGCAGAGGGCAGAGGGCACAGGGATGTTCATAGAATCTTCCAACACCTATATTTAGGGAATCAGGACAGTAGGACCATTTCTCTCATATTTGTGGAGGGTCTAAGAAAATGTTGCTACCTTTGAAATAAGGTTGAAAGAGGGTCCAAATATTCCATTTTTTGCTCTGGGTCCAAATATTCCACTTTTTGACTTTGCCACTTTGAAAGACTTTGCCCTTTGCTCCTTTAGCAGGCTCTGTCTTTCTTAACGTGAGGCTTCCCTGGGTGTTAGTTCAAGGGAGGATGTTGACAACATCACATGGATGGAATGGGAGGTTCACCTTGTGTAGGTAGACAGAGCTGGATGGGCCCTTGGGGAAAGCTGGCCTTTGCAATATTATCCTTACCAGAGAAGGGGCTTAGATTCTGGGCTTAACCACATACCTGACTAGCTTCAAAGAACTGCTAACTGTCCTGGGACATAGATGACTCCACTTCGTCATTATACTCAATGATGGACAAGCCAGAGTAGCATGTAGTGAGAAGCTGGCTCTTCTGGGTGTGACGCTTGGGAAGGACCCTGTAGCCCCAGTGCCAGGCCTTCCCTGGCTGTGTGTTCCCTTCTCCTGGTGTCAGACCTCATTCAAGAGGCCTGCTGGGGCCAAGAAGATACTTGAGTAGGAAACTTTCAAGGAAATGCTTAGAACAAGATGGCTTTATTGAGGGCAGATTGTTCCTGGCAGACACATCCAACAGTCTTTTGGAGGAGGCAGTAGAGGACACTAAATATATCCCCATCATTCCTGCTACTGCACGTTTTTATTTATGACAGTTTGAGCCCTATGAGTCTTGGCTAAGAAGACACCCCATGGGTGGAGTGATACTCACCTAACCACACCCCTGGTATCCTGAGACACCCCAAGGAGAATGTGTGTGGAGAAGGCAGGCCACACCCTGAGTCTGCTTCCCTCCCTGCTGTGAGAAACGAGGGAGCCTCTGGAAAGCAGTCTCGCTTTCCCAGAGGCCGGCCGCGGCCATCTTGGCACACGCTGAGGAGGGAAGGGAATGCCAAGTGGGAAGCTGCTCTGGAGAGGTGGAGCCTTTATTCTTCTCAGAAATTTATCTGAAAATAGCTGAAGTAGTTCTGATTTCAGTAGTTCACATCAGGCCTCGAACACATTGGCAGATGTGGCTTGGGCCATAAAGTTCTGGTTGCTCTGATGAGAATTCCATTAATTACTGTGTAAATGAGATACGTTTCCAAAGGCTTGTCTCTTTCTTTCTCTCTCAATTCTCTTTTCAGACGTGCATTGCAATAATTTGATAGGCAAGGTCTTATTTTGCTTTCTCTCTCAGGGATGATCAAGTTTGGCTAAGAAACATTTGTGAGGCACTTACTATGTGCCAGATGGGTCAGTAAGTGTTTTACGAGCAGTGTGCTTGTTATCCCTTTTATAAGGCAAGTGTTGCAATTTTCTCCCTCCGACAAATGAGGAAATCATTACTCAGGAACGTTCAGAAAGTCACTCATGACCATTCAGTTAATAAGAGATTATATTATAAAAATAAACAAGATTATGCTGTGGTCATCAACTCATCACTCACTCTCAAAGCTCACCTATAATCCTCAAATTCTAAGTCCTAAATTAGCAACAAAAGTTTATTCCATCCCATTACTCAAAAACCCAGAAGGAGTGTGGCTTCATTGTCTTGAAATTCACACTCCAAGAATGTGGCCTCCTGGTTGCCATGGCAGGGAAGAGAGTGCTGGAGAGACTCTTGTGGGGAGGGTAGTTGTATTCTGGAAATGACACACATCACTTCTGCCTGCAGCTTATTGTCCCAAACTAGTCACATGACCCCCAAGGACTGGCTGAAGAGCTGATTCACCTCCCCATCCTTAATGAAGAAGTAAACAAAAATGGCCACCTAACAGAAGGTAATAGATCAGAGATAGACTTTGAACTCATACCCGCGATTTGATACTCCCCTTCAGAAGAATGCTTTCATGCTGGATTAGAAGTACAAAGTAGCTGGGCAGGGCTTCACAATTCATTTTCTCTCATCCCATCTTCACGTGATCACACCTGACACGGGATCCCACGGAGGCATGTTAGAGCCTCCTCTCCAGGGTCCTCCGCCAAGGTCCTGTACTATTGGAGACCAATCCTCAGTGCCCTGTGGCCCATGTTTGACCTTTGGGATTCGTGTAATCAGCACCCACACAGCTGGGAATCACTGAGTCACAGGCTGAGTTGCTGCTTGCATCTTCTGTGCCTGGAAATGACATTTGTGGGGCAGAGTGTATCTGCCTCCTACACTCTGGCAGGTTCCCATGGCTCCATGCATTCCTGCTGCAGAGCCTTATGGAGTGAATGTTTGACGTCTCAGAGAAACATTTCATACATAGCTCCATCCACAGACGGCAGGGTACGATAGTCTTTCACCTGGAGGTCTCAGTTGTGAACATCTTAGCAGGAATCTTCATTATGTTTCTGGAAAAGGGGACCGGGGAATGTGTTCACTAATCTGTCCCTTTTATAATTTGTTTACTTGTTCAACTTACCCTCCAGGTCAGATGCAGTTTCAATCAGCTCCTGAGTGAACAGTGAGAGAGAATGCAGAAGCTGTTTGCAAATACTGCTTTTGTATATAACTCTCTTTCTTCTAGGAGAAAGAGAGCAATGAAAAGCCCAGCAATACCCATGGATGAAAAAAAATCTAACACAAACAGAGCTTTATCCTGAAAATGACAATAAAAGTATACTTCTAGAAATCATTTCCTGCGGGAAGTAGCCGAATTTAAAAATAAGAAAAACAACCTCTGTTCCTCAGTCTTCTCATTTTGACCTGTTCTCATTCATACCTCTTGATTTTTTTTTTTGTATTGCTTCATAGAATATAAGTCATTCTTGCCTCCTCTGAGTAGAACCAAAATAAACCAACAGAGAATAAAAAGGTGATTGAAGAGAAATAAAGAAACCACATAGAAACAGAAATCATAATGTTAGAAGTCATATCTGTCTGTCTTGGAGACAGTAACAAGTAGAAATGACACTGTAAAAAGTGAAATTAGTGATATGGAGCTAACATAAGAAATTCCCAGAATGCAGAGAGAAAGGTTAAAGATGGTGAGAAAAGACAGAGGGAAAATGACCGATATGGAGAAGGGAGAAGAAAGACCCAAGGTAAGAACTAGGGACACATTCTACAGAAGGAAATGAGAAGTTCTTTCATTAATGATTATTTATTTAAACATCACATGTGAAAATGCAGGTAAGTTATGGTCTTGGAGATGCTATCGCTAGCTAATGTATTTCAAACATTTCAATCAAAATATGACATTCAGAATCTTTGTGAGACCAATTATGGTAAAAATGAAACAACTTTATAAAAATGATACAGGAAAGGATTGAGTGGATATTCCTGGATCAGAAGATCAGATGGTACAAAGATACATATTATTTCTCTATTATGTCATTATTTAAATAATGTTGGGTGGGCACAGTGGCTCATGCCTGTAATCCTGGCACTCTGGGAGGTTGAGGTGGAGGATTGCTTGAGCTCAGGAGTTTAAGACCAGCCTGAGCAAGAGTGAAACCCAGTCTCTCAAAAATAGCTGGGTGTTGTGGTAGGTGTCTATAGTCCCAGCTACTTGGAAGGCTGAGGTGGGAGGATCACTTAAGCCCAAGAATTTGAGGTTCTGTGAACATTGACGACATGGCACTCTACGGAGGGTGACAAAATAAGACTGTGTCTCAAAAAAAAAAAAAGTTAATGAAATTCCTGATAGTACGGGCTAAAAAGAACTTTGAAAAAGTGATTCAAACATTTATCTGGAAGCAGAAATGGCAAAAGTAGCCAAGAAAATTCTAAGTGCTATTATAATAGATTATAATCAAAACAGCATGGTGGTGGTAGAAAAACTGATAGGCAGAGAAATGCACGGAGAAGATGTCACGGCATTATTTCATGATTCTTTCTGCTCTAATTTCGAATGCCAAATTTAATCATCAACTCACTCTTCTCCATAAACTGAAGTCTATTTTTAGGAGCAGTGGTTCACGATTTGAAATAAAGTTGGCTTCTTTTCTGAAAGCACGCACCACAATATACAGACTAAAAGGATGAAATAGTCCAATGCACTAAGAAAAACCAAAGTAAAGTGGGGATGGCGGGATCTCTGATCTTGAGTTTGGATTGGTTTTCCTATGTGTAATGAGACGGGGAAAATGATATTCACCACCATCTCACTCCTACTTATGAATGGAATTCGTTGGTTGCAGAGAGTTTCTGCAGTTGAGAGGGGAACCGTGAAGGGGACTGAATGATAAACTTTACCCTACTGGAGCCAGGGAAGCCACTTTATTTGCTACTCCAGTGAGGAAGGGAGGGAGGAGACAAAAAAGAGACGCAGAGAATGAAGTAAAGACATCCTGACGTGTGTGGAGGTCGGAAGAGGGGACAAGAAGGAGCAAGATATTGCTCACCAGCAACAGAGTAGGTGTTTGGACTGAATTGCCCCCGTCTCTACAGAGCAGTAGTGCCTATGAAGTACTGTGTTACATAAATACAAAAGCACTGGAGAAAATCTCAGGATGGAGCAATTGGTGGATTTTCTAATATAGAAATGAAACATCATTCACATTGGGGGTCTGCACACTATGACCCGTGGCCCAAATCTAGCTACGCACATGAGTTTACATATCACCTACCCTTGTCTCCCAGCTAGGATGGTGGCACTGAATAGCTGCCGTAGAGAACATGAGGTTCACAAAGTCTAAAATATTTATTATCAGGGTTGGGGGTTCCATAGCTCAGTGGTTGGGGCACCTGCCATGTGCACCAGGGCTGGTGGGTTCGAACCTGGCCCAGGCCTGCTAAACAACAACAACAAAATAGCTGGGCATTGTGGCTGGGGCCTGTTGTCCCTACTTTGGAGGCTGAGGCAAGAGAATCTCTTGAGCCCAAGAGTTTGAGGTTGCTGTGAGCTGTGACACCATAACACTCTACCGAGGGCAACAAAGTGAGACTCTTGTCTATAAAATAAAATAAAATAAAATAAAATATTTACTATTTATTTGGCCCTTTATGGAAAATTTTGCTAACCCAAGTTCTCATAAATACATATATGAGACAATTAAAAAACAAACTGAAAAATAAAACACTTGACAAAAACATGCCAAACCAAAGAATACCATCTTGAGCATATAAAGGGCTTTTCCAAATTTACTGAAAAACTCCCAGTTGGTGACAGGCAGAGGATATGAATAGACATTCCATGGAAGAAAAATGTGAAGATAGCAACAAAGGAACAAATAGAAGTTCAGCTTCGCTATTTGGCAATCAAAGAGCAGCCAAGCCAGCCATAACGACAGGATTTGGAGGATGTCTTAACACAGCTTCAGACCCCATTGGCTGGAGGCGATGCTGTAAAGTAAATTGTCACTATATATTAGAACCTTAAAAAGAAAAAGAAAAGGTTATACCCTTTGATTTAGAAATTCCACTTCTAAGAAGCTCTCTTCAACAACTATTCGGAGATACAAATACGTAAAGGTGAGACTATTCCCTGAAATGACGGTATCCCTAGATATTCCTCTTACTGGCCAAGGTGACTGTGCAAGAAGCCAGAGCTCACTAAGCCTCTTTGTGTGAAATAGGAATTAAAAATAGTGTCTAATCACAGGGCTGCAGTGAAGATTCAGTGGGATGCCACATGCAGACTTTTAGGAACAAGCCCTGTTACATAGCAGTGACAGGTATCCAGTACTACCAACTGTTTTTTAAATGTGACATAATAGAAATAAAAACACAGGTGGAGACTTTCTATCTTTTGTTTTTACCTGGATGGAGGTAAAATATCCTTAGTAAAGTATCTCAATATCAATTGGAAACTAGTAGATAAACAACTATAGACCCATTCAAGAGAAAAACACAATTAAACTCAAGAAAGGGTCAGGGAGCAGAAGGGAAGGGGCTCAGCAAACACCCATCTAATGGGTACAACCTTGGGGCACGGGCACACTTCCTGGGTGAAGGACTCAAACAGAGCTCGGACTTTTCCTAGTGAATGCAAACAATGTAACCCAATCGTACTAATCTGAAATTAAAAAATAGAAAAAGGAAATAGTGAAATGAATTCTGATATATCATTATGAAGAAATAGTATCAGCCATAAATTCATGTTTAAAACATACCAGCAGTTTAGAAAAAGCTTAGGGTGAAGCTGAATCAGGGCGCAGAATTGAATATGCGATCGTATGCTGATGATGAATTGAAAATCAGCAAATACAATAGAATCTCAGTGAGTTGACCTCCCCCCCCCCAGGGATTGGGACCCTGGTCAACATACGGAGGTGGTCAGCATAAGAAAACAGGCCTGCTGTACTGATAGTACATGGTGGGCGTGTCTGGTCTGTGAAAATGAGGACCCGTTAAGGGGGTGGCCAGTGTAGGGAGGTGGTCGCCTCTAGAGGTTCTACTGTGTGTGGATAGGCACAGAAAATAAATATTAACAATACTGTTTGGCTGTCAGGAATAAGGTTGACCATTATGGTGATTTTAAATTATTCTAAATGTTATTTTTCATAATTAACCAAAAAACTAAAACTTTTCTAGAATAGACTAGGTATGGAATAATTAACGAGGTACACATATTGAACAAAATACAAATATATGATGATGCTTTTAACTAGGAACTGGGGGGTGAGATAAGCAAACTTAGGCCACCGTCAGGGGAAACTCCTGCCTTGTCTAATTTCTGACCAGATCCTCTGTGGACGGTCTGCAGGAGGAGTGGAAAAGCTGGAGTGGGCTGACGTTGTCCATGATGATCATAATTCTTTTAAGTTACAAGCTTATTTCAGAAATCAGGGTCCCCAGAGTGGTACTTCCCTCTTTATCTCCACCAGCATCCTGTCATTGCTCTGGGTCACCCCACGTAAGTTTACAGGCCCCCTCCTGTGTCCCTTGACCCCACTTCTTCTCCCAGGCACACCTTGAACATGGTGCATTTTCCACTGTGGCTCGCCGACCTTCCTTATTTCCTCATTGGGACACCTTTCTGGAGCTCAGCTCTGCCAGCCAGACCTGCCAAATTAACTGGGAGTGAGGCTGCTTCTGTCTATGAAACAGACACCTGCACTCTCTCCATGAATTACAAATTATTTACGTTATCTGTAGTTGGGATTTCACGGACTCCCCTGGAGGTAAGATCTCAGTTCCTGTCACTGAGGTCAGGTCATAAAATCCCTTACGTTGAAATTGATCTCCGAACCACAGTCCACAAGGCCTAAGTGATCTGGCTCTTGTTACTTTTCTGCATTTCTTCTGGCCTTTCAAATATTACATTATTGTTTTCATGTTAATTTCCTATCTTCTTCCATTAGAATGCAAACTCCGAGAGGGAGTGGCTCTGTCTTTCCTCCTGTGTCTCTGTCCCCAGCCTACTATAGCACTTTGGAAGTACTCACTGACAGACCGTCCAGCAGTCATTATTTCTATGGCACTTGCTTTCACATAGACAGGGTGCTATGTGACAGATAGCTAGCACTTGAAAATAAGTCACCTTTCATAATACACCAATAACATTTTTCTAGAAACTTCTGCAATGCCCTTGCTGGCCTTGGATAAAAAGACATCATCATAATATTAAAAATGAGATAATTGGGAAAGAGTCCAAAGAGCTTGAGGAGACCATGGAGATTGTTCAATTCTGCCCATGCCATTTTACAGAGGGGAAATTGAGGCCCAGAGAAGGCCCCCCTCGAGGATTAAAGCAGAGCCAGACCTTGAACCAAGCTCATAGCCATGACCCTGAAGAACCAACACAGTCTCCGCCTGCTCTCTTTTTCCTACCTCTGTTTTGGGAGATTTTGGAAAATGCATCATTAAAAAGCTTTCTGTTTCTGTTCTGCAAACATAGGCACCAACAAGTCATCTCTACCCTCAGTGACAAGGTTTAGAGAATGAGTGAGCACAGTGGGAATAAAGGCCTGCTGACGGCCTGGCCCAGAGATTTGGGTTTCTGCCTCCTAAGCTAACAAGCCAGTTATCAGATAGGTATGGCATTCCCTCATCTGGCTTTGGGTTAAACTTGAGAGCCAGGAGCCTACAGGCAAACACCTTTGAGACATGCTCCCCTGATTAAACCATCATGGCATCCTGCTGACCTGTAAGCGAGGAGGGAAGGAATGTGTTATGGGGACCCAGTGAATGATTCTTTTTGTAGAATGACACTGGATGTGAGGTTCGAGGGCCGAACACTAACAACACCTCAGTAAACAAATACCTTCAATAAAGAGCCTCCTAAATGCCATCCATGTGACGTGGAGGGAATAGTCTCAAGAAATGACAAAGCTGTATTATTTGGGAACAGAAAGTAGGAACCTGTCTGTATCACTGCTGAGGACAGAATAAAAGCACGTGGTATTGAGAAGGCCGAAGGAAAGACCGGCCAATGGAGATTACGGAATTTGTGTGTAATGATAATCCAGGGCAGATCTTTAAAAAATGTGACATTTGCTACCATTTGGGGAGCTATTTATGGTCCTTTTCTTTTAATTTCAGGTGAATGTGAGCGTACGAACAACTAGGTTACAATGTTTGCCTTTGTTAGGGAGAGCCCCTCTTGGAGTTGCGTCCAGCACCCGAGAGGTGTGACATATGCCCCTACAGTGTGCCTGTTAAGGGGGACCACACCAATCTCCCTCCCTCGTGCCCTCTCCCACATGCCGTGTTCCCCTTGCCCCCAACCTGAATTGAATTGAGTTTTTCTCGTAACGTGTATTAGATGGTCTACTGGCTTTATATTAGTATAAGGCAGAAGATAAGCATTTAATTGGAGGATGAGGACCAATGTGGATAATACAGCTTAATTTTATACAGACAAGAAGGGATGAAACAAGGAAATATGTATTGATTTTCTATGTTATATTAGTCACTTTTCAATTATTGACTCATTAAATCTCCCAAAGCACATCATGGATTTGACATTATTATCTCTCCTTTACAAAGAAGGAAGATAGTGCAGGATGCCTTAGGGGTCTATAACCAGGGAGAGATAAACAGGGGACGTGGATTGAATTCTTTTCTTAAGTTGTGCTGAGAATAAGGCCTAGCCCCACCTTCATGTGCAAATCAATATGACTGTGTTATGAAATAGGAATATTTTGTTAAAGGGAAAAAGTAAGCCAGAGGCATCTTTAGGTTTGTATTTTAACTGCCAAACATCAGTACCTTTTCACAGTTCTGACTTACAGGGTGCTTTCCAGGCCTACCCAGGCCAAGAACTTGGGCTTTTCTGCATCTCCACGCCCACCTCTGCTGGTCCTTCTCCTGTGAGTTTCACATATGGGGCCATGATCACTTGTAGCCTGTCCCCAACTGCCCAAATTAGCATTGTATCGGATGACCGTCTGTCGAGTCTGTCCACAGGTACATGGTGAAGATGTCTTGGCAGGTGAAGTCTATGTAGGTCCAACCAAACTGCCCTGTTTGATATCTGTGGCCCTGACCTCCTCAAAAATCCCAGGGCTTTGTGGTTCCTTTGACTAGTGGTGACTCGATAAAGCTGCATTTTGGCAATAAATGCGAGCCATGACCTGATGGGGTTGCATGCAACCATGACCTCATTGGGTCGTACAGCTGTTACCCTAAGAACTTTGCAGCTTGTCTCCTTTAACCTGGCGTCAGCCTCAGTGAGGAAGAGGCCAGATTCACCGATGTTGCTGTGGCCGTGACAAGGGAATACCCTGCCAGTGGGTCCAGGGGATTAGCTAGGCTGGGAAAGTCTCAAAGCCTCGCTAAGCTTGTTTGGTGATTCATGAGGATAAGGCAATAACCCAGAGATGTGCTTGTAGCACGGCCAGTGGGAACTCCGCCAGGGCTACCCAGGCTGAAGATGATCCTCCTGTGTTAGTTTCGGATGGGTGTTGCAAGAGGTGATCACACACTTAATGCCTCAAAACAACACAAATTTGTCATCTTATATTTCTAGAAGTCAGATGTCTGAAATAGGTCCCGTAGGGCTAACCTCAATGTGTCAGAAGGTCTATGTCCCTTTCTGGATGCTCTGGGAATTTATTTCCTTGCCTTTTCCCAATGTATGGAAGATTTTCAACCGGTGTGCGCATGCCCTGAGAGACCCTTAGGTATGCTGAGGGAATTTTCAAAGATCATTAATTAAATTATTTTCACAAGAAGTTCGAAGTACAGTAAGTATATTCTTTTTTGTTTTGCTCTTTTTTTTTTTCAATCAACATAATTTAAGTGTGCCGGGGAAGTTTAACTTTAGGTTCATGCGTGCTGTGAGATAAGAAAGTTTAAAAAACACGGGCCTAGAAGCTGCCTGAATTCCTCAGCTCTTTACTGCAACAGTGGGTCGAGTCCTTGTGTGCCATCATCTACTTGCCTTATGTCAGCATATTAAAAATATGTCAACTAGAATGCTCTTTTAAGTTTTATCTCTATGCAAAGTATTAATTAAGAAAAAAGGAAGAATAGTTCTTCTCTGATAGAGCTCTATTTACCTGGTCTGAAGTAGCTGCTAGAGCGTCTGGATAGTAACTCAGAGTTCTGAAGTCAAGTTCTTTTTCTGCCAGTAAACACAGAGGCAAGTTACTCAATTTCAGGCCACAGTTTTTCATCTTTCTAATGGGCACAACTCCCCTGGGACTGCCCCGTAGGCCTGTTGTAAAGGTAAAACGAGATAATGACAAAGTGCTTTTAAAATGATGTTGTTTTGTCCAGCAGTTTCTGTGACTGCATCAAGACGGGTAGAAGAGAGGTCTCCATCTGCTCCCGCACACCGCACGATGCCTGTGGCTCACCCTGGCTTATTTCTTTACCCAGCTTGTGGCCCTTTCTGTTGTCACAGAGTTTTATTCCTTTTGCTTTGTACATTTGCCTTATGTATTTAACATACTGCACTGCTTTTCAATCAGTGGCCACTCCATGAATATTTGATGAATAAAAAATGAGCAAAGGGCAGTGGAAAGAAGAGCAGGGCGGACTCAAGAATGTGGCAAGTTGTTTACTCCCATCCCACTACCCTGCAGTGAGGGAAGCTCCACTTTCATTCCCTTTGAAAGGTTCCTTGAAGTTTACCTTTAATCAGGACCCTTCCTATGAGAGAGGAGGGGACAGTCTCGGGGGAACCATGTACACACATGGGTCGCAGGTGTCAGAGGGCCACCTGGTGTCCATTCTCCCTGGTACAGAGGAAAACCCGTTGCCCCCTGTGCTCTCTGATCTCACGGTCTCAAACACCACCCCATCATTTCAGGGTCACTTGCCAAATGCCGTTCCAGGGAGCAGTAGTGACCAGCTAGCACACAGTAGGCTCTGAACATAACATTTGGCATTTGAAGAAATTAATGAGTCCAGGAATAACACGTTGCTAGACAGCACAACGAAAAGCCAAGAAAACACCAAAGCTGATTTAAATTGTATAGCATGATAATTCTTGATGATGATGGATGGTTTTAGTACTTTGGGCCACTCGGCAGTGTTGCCCTGGAGTTTTGCTCCAACCCTCTTCTCCTGGCTTTGCTGCCAGGGCTCACAGGGCAGACCTGGTGAGTCTCCAAAGGAAGGAGCTGAGCACACAGATTAGACTCATCTTGGGACCTGCCTGCCGGCCAGAGCTGCTCCTCTTCTGAACCCTGTGAGCATCGGGAACAAGCGCCCAGCACTCTCCACAACTGCCCTTCTCGGCAGCCTTCCATCCCTCCTCCCAGCCCCTCCTGGAACTGGGCAAGGGCTGCTCCTAGCCAGGAAAAAGGAACCTCCTGTGAGTCAGGGCTGAGTGAGCAGCAGTTGCTTCACCCTCGGCCCCCAGGGCTTGGAGAACGACCTGCTTTGTCCACATGAAACTGCGAGGCTTGGGCCAGCCAAGGCAATGGAGTCTTTTGAAGTGAATAAGAAAATAATAATGATAATAATAATAATAATATTAAAACAAATAAAAAATGAATTGAAAATAACATCCAACCCCCAAGCCCTTTTCCTTTTGGGCTGCCTCTCCAGGGTCTGCATATGAGTCAGAGGAGGAAGCAGGAGCTGGGCCCCCTTGTGTCAGAAGAGAGAGGCTGAGCCAGAGAGCTCAGGGCTACAGAGCTGTGAAAGGATATGGGCCCCTGAGCAGCCAGCCCCTCCAGACTCCCTGTGTCCATGGCTGAAATGAAAGGAAACAGAGAGCTGGGCCAAGCAGGGCTGTAGGGGAGCCTGGAAGCTAAGCCTGGGAGGTGAGCGTGGCTCTCCAGCTACAGCAGACACCCACAAGGCTGAGCAAGGGAGCTTCCTTTCCAAACATTGCAGAGCCTCTGAGGAGGGAAAGGATCTTGCAGAGGAGCCAGGAAGGCAGCACCGAAGCTGCTGCTGGCACCGGCAGGGCTGAGGCCGGAGCTGTCTGCTTTCCCGTCCTCTGGCTCAGTGGGAAGCCCATGGTCTCTCTGACATCATACATGAAAATCAGCCCTGGCTTTGCAAAGTTAAGGCTGCTCCGCCCAGCTCAGCCCGGCCAGCTGGACCCTCCCAGAATGGTTTCTCTTTTGTCAGCTGCCTTTTATAGAACTATAAAACCAAAAGTTCAAGTGCGAAGCCTTAGATCAGTCATCAGAAAAGGCAGAGCTCGCCTCCCGGACTCTTCCTCCGCCTTCCCTCTCTGCTTCATGACTTTCTCCCTTTTGCAGAGCTGGGAGGCTGCTGGCTCCCACCTCCCAGCCTCATAAAGATCCCGCAACCCCAAAAGGAACATTAACCCGCTCAGGAGGAGGTTCTGGACTTGTGCTGTGGAATGAGGGAAAAGAGAAGCTGAGAGGGGAAGTTATGCTTCAACTACTTGGGGACAAGAAAAGATACCTCTGCCATAAAGTGAAATGGAAGACAGTTGGAAAATATATTGGAGGCAAAATGAGACTTTTGCTAAGTTACTGGGACCTTTCAAACTACCCCTCTGGGCATTTGAATCCTTTGGCCAAAGAATCATGAGTAGGGTGGTGGAATACCAGATGACCTTACGCCCTGCCAGCTTTAGGAGGGAGGGAGAATTAGATACATTGGAGCTTGAGAAAAGATTCCTACCTCCTCCCACCTCTTGAGCTCAAGATCTGGGCCATAGTAGGCACCAAATTAAGAATGACTGTAGAAAGAAATGAACAACTGAATTCAGTTATTTTTAAAGTCTTAACAAAAATTTGGAATAAGACCAATAGATAAAGATCTTAGTGACTCTTGGGTGAAGGGACTGCGCCTTCAGTTTAGAAAGCCTTGTGTGTATACGCTAAACACAGGAGGAGAAAGGTCAAAACCAAATGGATCTCACCCAAAGGTCCAAATGGTAGCTGGGTCTGCACAGCTGCACCTGTGGGGCCCCCACTTTGTCCCTGGCCCTTACCTTTTAAGCGCGCAGTCTAGCCACAGCTTACAGGATTAAGTTGAAGGAGAAGGAAAGGTGTGTAAGTAAAACCATTCTTCACTCAGATGAGATCAGTTATCTTGACCTGATAAAGACCTTTTTTTTAAAGATATAATACATGGGACCTCTTGGCCTTGAGATGTTAATATATATGTTGGGCATTAACATTCCTGTGGCTCTCTCAGATTATATCAGGCAGTTATATAACTGGCATTATGAGATTTGGAAAGGATCTTAAAGATAAGAGCTAGGTCAAAGTCTTTAATGTCTGAAATTGAGGGAGGTTAAATGACTTACTTGTAATGTTGTTTGCACCCACATTTCTGCACTCAGTCAATGATTAGGGTTACCTTTGTTGCTTTTGTTGTTGTTGTTATCATTATTTTAGCACCTGTGCTCACCAGACGCATGTTGTTCTGTGTGGCAGGGAATCAGTGGGGAACACAGAGGGGGCATTATTTTTGTCTTGCGAAGCTTGTGTACTATTATTAGTTGGAGGAACTAAAATTCAACAGGTAAACAAATGTGGAAAAGATATCTTTTCAGAAAAGAATGAAGAAAACAGGGAAGGAGGTGGTGGTCCTTTAGAATGGTGGCCAGGGAAGACCTCTCCAAGCAGGTGGCCTTGGAGACGAGCTCTCTGTGATGGGAGGGAACCAGCCATGAGAAACCCTGAGAGAATTATCCTGACAGAGGGAAATACTTTATCCATTTACAAAAGTAATTTTGTGCATGAAGCACAGTTTGTGTTAAATACTTCTGTGTGGAATTTTCCACTTGTGATGTCAGGCTGGTGCTCAGAAAGCTTCGAATTTTCAGGTACTTTGGATTATTCAGACTAGGGATGTGGAACTTGTGTCTTTTGGAGGCAGAGACAGAGCAGAGCAGCTGAAGCGTAGTGAGCAGAGTGAATGAGAACACTGTAAGACCCACTGCGTCCCACCGCCCTCCCCACAGTGTCTGGGAGAAAGGCCTGCAGACACTTGAGGTCCTCTCTGAGACATCATCTTCTTGCTCCTTGAGAACCTTTTCACTGTGCCCTATAAGGTAGAGTCCCTCATCGCTGGATGACCCATATCCCCTCCCCCCTTCCTCAGCATTCTTGTCAAATGCCTGCTGCAGCTGAATCCTATCATCCACAGAGAACTTGGCCTCCTTTTCAGCCTCAGGTAGTTCCAGCTCTTCTATCCAAGGACAGAATCTAGGAGGGAGTCATGTGTCCTTCCTTCTCCACATCCCGCCCTACAGACCATTTCTCCACCCCAGCTCCTTTGATGCCCACAGCATTAGACTCCACGCCATTAACTGCCTCCTCCTCCGGTGAGTTAATCCTGATCTTCCTCCAATCCACAGAAGACTTGGGCTAGGCTCACCTTCACCACCAACACCACAAGGTCAAAATCCTTGGTTTGTTCTCATCCAACTGTCTCGTCCTCTACGCTTCCTCAGCCTGTCCCTTCTGTGGCCCTGCCCAGTTACTCTGTGGCTGCCCTTCTTCCCAAGGCTCAGTTGTAGGAACCCCATTCTCCAGCCACCACTTTCTATCTTCCAGAGATTCTTTCTTTGACCTTCTGGAGATCTTTAACCCATTAGCCCTCCCTTTGTTGTCAGAATTGCAGCTTTGCATAAACTCTCAGCTTTCATCTCTCCCTCTGGCCGGCTAAGCTGGAAATCTCCCACGCGGCTTCAGCCTAAATCTCTGCCCTCTCTGACCCTACTCCAGAGTAACTTAGATCCAGCTGGAGGTAAAGATAAAGCAGGGCTGTGTGGGCACATGCTGATTTTTGACCACAGACCCTTCAAGGGCCCTGGTATTCCTACTGCTTTTCCCTGGAGGAGCCACGGTCCCACTCTGGAGGGCTGTGATGTCACAGCTCCTCTCTGCTGAGTGTGTCCCCTCGCTCTCAGGATGAGCTCACCTTTTATTCACCAGGAAAACAGAAACAGGAAGAAGGATACTTCTCATCCACTGGCAAATGAGTCACCTGCCTCCTGCCTCAGTGCCCATAGCCCTGCCTTCCCTGTTGACTGCAGTCTGTTCCTGCTGGAGGCCTCTTCTTTCGCTGGGCCACGTCCACCCTGAATTGTCTCCTTCAGGGCTTTGCTCCCGCAAATTGCTCCCCTTTCTCTTTCCCTCAATATCGTCTCTCCCCTCCGCTGTCTCCTTCCCACCATCTCCCTGTCCTCGTGGTTTCTTCCAACTACCGCTCCATTCTCTGTTTGCCTTGTAAAAAAACTCCTGGAAATGGTCATCTGTAACTTCCCCTCTCTATCCTCACCTTACCCTGTGAGCTGTTCAGCACCGCACCCCCTAAAACTTTTTTCCAACTGTTCTGTTCTTGTCTCAGCCCTTGGCCAGATGTAAGGATCAATTCTAAATCCTCGTCTGGAGTTTATAGCAGTATCTGGAAAGGCGATCCCTCGTCACTTGCTTCTTCGGACACTACCTTCTCCTGGTTTTCCCATTTTCTCAATAGATTCTCTTTTCCAATTTCCATCATTCTGTAGGTGCCCCCACTCCCTTTTTCTTCTCCCCCATCCTCTGAATATTTGCCTGTCCCAGGGCTTGGCTCTGAGATCCCACTTTTCTGTAGCTGTACTCCCTGGTGGCTCTCACTCAAGGTCATGACTGTCATACCTTCTATATGTTGTTGACTCACACGTATTTATCTTCAGATTCAATCTCTCTTCTGAATTCCAGTCTTGTGTATTCTACTCCCTACCAGACATCTCCACCCTGACATCTACCAAACATGTTAAAAATAACATGTCCAAAAGGGAAATCTTGATTTCTTTCTTCTCCTTCCCTCTCCAAATACACTCCTCCCACAAGTTTCCTCATCTCAGCACATGGTGTCATCATTCTCCTGGGAGCAGCTCAGGTCCCAGAAGAGGAGACTTCCTTGACATCTCTCCTGCCTTCCCGTGCACAGACAGATCCACCTTTGAGTCTGACCACAGTGCATGTTAATGGAAGAAGCTGATCAGGGCTATGAAGAAAAATAAAGCAGGACATGGTGATAGAATGTACCAGAAGGGAGTATAGAATGAAGAGATTCTTTGTGAATCATGGCCAAGGAAAGACTCTCTGTGAAGGTGACATTACAGCAAAGACCTTCCTGAGCTATAAGAAGGCACAGGCTCTGAGCGATATGAGGGAAGGACATTCCAGCAGAGGGAACAGCGCCTGTAAAGGTCACAAAGTCTTCAAAAATCGGGCACTACCTGGCCAGAAGGCCCCAACCAGATTGAGGAATGTATTAGTTCTGGCTGAAACAAAACACCATAGACTGGGTGGCTTAAATAGCAGGTATTTATTTTCTCGCAGTTCTGGAGGCTGGGAAGTCCAAGGTCAGTTGAATCTGGCCAGCTGAGTTGCTCGCGAGGGCTCTCTCCTGGCTTGCAGACCTTCTTGCTGTGCCCTCATATGGCCTCTCTTGCTGTATGCCCACAAAGACAGGGATCTTCCTCCCTGTCTGTCTTTCCCTTCTTACAAGGCCACTAGTCCTATCTCCTTATCTGCACATACAGTCATATTGGGTATCAGGGCTTTGACATATGAATTTTGAGAGGACACATTTCCATCCATAACAAAGGATCATGAAGGTAGACAGGACAGAGGCCAGATTATGAAAGATCTTGTTGGCCTGGGAAGGCCTGAAATGTGTGTTTTATTCTAATTGCTAAGGAAACTAATGGATAGTTGTGAGCAGAAGAATATCATGATGTGATTTATGTTTCATAGGTAAGGCCAGCTCCCTGGTGAAAAATGGATTGTAAGAGACAATAAAATAAAATAAGACAAAATAAGTGATTGGTCCAGCTAGGAGCTTTTTGTAATATTTTAGAAGAGAGGTCCACGCTATGTGGTCTCTGTTCACAGCCACCGAATTCTGCTATTGCGCTGTAAATCAATCATGGGCATTATGTCGGCTAATGGGTGTGGCAGTGTCCTAACAAGGCTTATTAACAGACACTGGGGCAGATTTGGCCTGTGTGCTGTTGTTGGCAGACTGCTCTCCTAAACCAGAAGCAGTGTGTCTCGGCTGAGGCCGATGGCATAGGATATGATGAAGTGTGGTAGGATTTGGGATTGTTTTAGAGGTAACTCTGGACAGTCTTGTTCCAAATGAACTGAAAACGGAAGCTAAGAGCCAGTGCAGAATCAAAGATGCCCTCTTGAGATCCTTTTTAATATTCTACCTTTTTCATTGGTTCTGTTGGCCTTTTTTACCCGTCATTCCTCGGACAATACTGATGGTTATATTCCTATTAGGGTGAATTGATAACATAAATTTACTATCAATTTACTATCAATCAGTGTTAGGTCAGCTTAGTAGGAAATAAGATGAACTCCATCCAGAGGGCCTTGATCTTCTGCCTGCTGAAATAAAATATTCTTCCCAAAGTCAATCTTCTATCCTTATTGTACTCAATGGCTCCTGGGAGGAGGGGGAGTGAGGGAGGGAGTGGTTTTCTCAGATGAGAGGAGGAGTCTTTTATCACTGAGATTGTTGAGAATCGCCAGCGCAAGGTGCCCATAAGAAGCAGATCGACTCCTAATCATTTTCTCAATTGCTCTTAGATTCTTTGCTACAGTTCACTTTTTATTGGCTGTGCCCAGGGCAGGTGCACCCACTGTGCTCCACTCCTTCACTACATCACTGTTCTACCTGCCCCACGGAAACAATGAGGGCCCTTGATTCACACCTTTATGTGTGGATGGTACACACAAGTATATAATCCTAATTCCATTATGAATTTTACATATGCCATTAAGAACATACTCCCATGAGGAGGAAGACAGAGGAGAACAGCATAAGAGTGAGAGAAAAATATTAGCCATTCAAGGAACTGGTTGGATGCAACTAAGTACCTGAATATGCAGAATTTCCCTCAAGGCCAGTGGCCAGTGGATACAGAGCATCAGATAAGAGTCACTGGGGTACTCTACATGCCATGAGCCGGTGCAGGAGGGAGCGCCCGGCAGGGTAGGCTCTGTCCCCAGCGGCTGGCTGTCCACTCCCTCTTCCCTGAGCCTGTCCAGTCGCCTTCCCTCACTGGGAACAGGCTGTGCCGGGCAGGCTGCAGGGAATTCTCAGTGTAGTAATAAAGTGCACACTTGTAATGTTGGGCTGAGAGACAAGAACAACACGAAATAACACTCTACCCACCCACTGAGAAAACCAAGTGTGTCACACGCCTCTGTGTCATGGTTTTAAAAATATCTGCCCTGACGGTCCAAGTCTCAGGTTGGGTTTGAGGGGTGTTCAATGCCTCGCTGTGCCAGGTGGAAAATGTTTTCGTCAGAGTCCCAAGGACCCTAGTGATGGTCGTCTGTCGGCTCTCTGCGTGTGTGAGTGTGTGTGATTCACACGTGTGAGTGTGTACTTGGGAACAGGCATTTAAGAAAAAAGGGGAGTGGGTAGCTAATTCTTTGCTCCCCCCCCACACCCTTTTTCTTTCCTTTTTAATTACATGTTCCTGACCAAGAGGTGTGGTCCCTGGCGCTGCTTCCCAGCCTCTCCCGTCCACCTCTAACCACACGGGGAGAAGACTCAGGGTTCTCAGCACTCAGCGTGGCTGTCAGCGTCAGTGGGAACATAAACCCGGGGACCAGCACAGAGCTCAGGCTCCTTCAGAACGAAGCCCAGGGGATGTCAGGAGAGAAAAAGAGAGACAGGGACCGGTTCTACCAAAGCGTTTATCTCTCGGCTTCTCCCTGCATTTTTTTTTGTTTAAGAAGAGCATAGCCAAGCCCAGGTCTACTGGAATTTTGTCACAGAGTAAGGGGTTTCAAACAACAGGGAGAGCCATTTACCCCCTTTGTGGTTTCTTCTTGTTTACTTTGGAATCTCCCAGCGCTTACTACCAGGGCAGCTTTGGCAAGTCGTTTAACCTTTAAGCCTAAGTTTCCTGACTTGTAAAAGGGGATAATAATAGTACCAACTTCTTAAGGTTGTAGTGAGGAGCAGACGATGTGACTCAAGGCGAGCTCGCAGTGCAGAACTTGGCATGCAGCAAGCCCTCCAGAAACGTTAGCTGTTTTTGTAGCTTCAGAGCTCTGCAGGTTACCAAGACGAGGAAATAAAATCTCTGCCTTGACTATCACAAAGGGGAAATGTAGGAACATGGGATTCTGTGTGTTCTGTTTCTCACTGGCTCTCCTGGCTCCACTGACCCGGAATTTCTTCATCCCCACCAGCCATCCCCCTGCTGCTCCCTCTGTGTGGAACATTCTACTCCTAAATATTCCCGTGGTTTGCTCTGTCACTGTATTCTGATATCTGCTCAAGTTTAATTGACTGGAGAAAGACTTGACTTTGTAAACAATTTAGAATGGTGTCTCCAGGCTGGGCAGGGAGGCTCACACCTGTAAACTCGGCACTGTGGGAGGCCAAGGTGGGTGGATTGCTTGAGTTCAGGAGTTTGAGACCAGCCAGAGCAAGAGCGAGGCCCTGTGTCTACTAAAAATAGGAAAACTAGCTGTTTTTTTTTTTTTTTTTTTTAGTGGGGGTGCACCTGTAGTCCTAGCTATTGGAGAGACTGAAGCAAGAGGATGGCTTAAACCTGAGATTTTGAGGTTGCTGTGAGCTGTGATGCCAGGACACTCTATCCAGGAGGACAGAGTGAGATTCTGTCTCCAAAGAAGTAATAATAATAAAATAAATAAATAAATATAAAAATTAAAATTAAAATCAATAAAAAAAATTAAATGGCATCTCTACTACCCTGGAACTGTCTATTCCTCCTTCCTGTATTTTTGATTTTTTACCACTATTTGCATGTGTTACATATTAACATATTTATTATCTGCTCCCCTACTAAAATGTAAGCTCCATGAAAGTAGGGGTTTTGTCTTTTTTTATAGTTATTCATTGTGGCATTTCTAACATCTAAAACAGTGCCCAGAATACAGTAATTGTGCTCTGAATATCAATTAAATGAATGAACAAGTGATCCATATGCATAATTCTCATTTCACATATGAGTACTAATACTTTCACCATGGTACTGCCAATAAATTGCTGAGCCAAAACTCACACCAGGATCTCCAAATATCTTTCCAGTTTATCCCAACAGAGAAGAACGATGAAGATGCTCAGGCAATCAAGAATATTCTGAGCTTTGATAACTTTACCTTTATAACTTTTGACCTGAGATAACTTTCAATGTAAACCTGTGAAATTCACATCTGAATCATTGCAACCTTTCCTATCTGGGGTCTCCTCAGCTCTTATAATATTATATTTAATTGAAAGTATTCCACATTTCACTTTAAGACTTTTCTTCTTTTATTGACTTAATAGATTTTTATTCTTAGCTGTATCCTTCCAAGGGCCTCACGACTTTTATAAAGTTCCCAGTAATTAGGAAGTTCTGACCCTGCACCCTATGACTACCTCAAGGTCACCTTGTCTGGAACAGAAGGAGGTCTCCCATCTGTAATTAGGTCTTTGCACAATATACTTTGTATGAAGAGAAGAGATTTTTCTCATTGAGACAAGGTAGTATCCCCTAAATCACACGTATAGATGTCCCTCCTGGCCTTGTAGGATTTCTACATAAAGGAGAAAACTATGCCAATTTGTCAGTCTTGGAAACTGCAGCAGAGCGAACCTTGATCTATGAAAGTTGTTAAGAGATGGAAGGATCAGCTAAGTGAACAAAGCCATCTGCTTGGAATTCTGAAGACACATAGGTTACTATCATACAGGTCTTCTGTTTCTGTTCAATTTGAGGACAACTGAGCTGGCTGAGTATGACTCCCACTCGTATGAAACACCGAAAAGTGAACACCAAGGCCATCATTGGAAAAACCCATCAGGAAATTGGCTAAATGCTCACATGTCCACAGATGATTGCATGCATTTGTTGTGGATAGCAGAGTTCAGCTCTGGTTCTTATCTGCAACTAACCTAGTTTTGAATGCATACTAGATGTGTCTAGTTTCCAAAGTCACAGCTCAGAGTCAGATACCATGGGGGATATTTTATATTTGAGCTCAGTTTAATTTAGTTTAGAACAGTTTGGAATGGGAGTTTGCCCTACTCTGCGTGGGGCCTGTGTTCTCCAGACTTTCAGGACCCGGCGAATTGAAGATGTTGGCTGTCACATTCCATTTTGGACACAGTAAGTCGTTTTCTCTTTATAGCTGAAACAGAGGCCTGATTGTTTTACATCAGGATCACAATAGAACTTGTGATCCTTTAGCAGCTTGGCTTTTAATAATGACCTATGGGCATTTTCCTCTGCCATTTAATTCCTGTGTAGTAGGAATCAAGCCTGCAGCTTTGCTGCTTAATTCATATCTCTTCCTCCTGCTGAAAGAGTTTAGAGTGTGTTGAATTTAAAAAGATTAAGTAGCGATTGCAGCTCCAAGAACCCACAGATTTCATTAGGAAACTCCCTTGAAGGCAAGTTTATTCCACGGATTCTCTTCCCTCATCCATCTCCCAGATTTCCCCAGCCCATTTGCACCATCCTGGAGTCCTTTCTAAGACCTGCAAAGGGTCCTCCCTCCAATGATGATGGTAGCTGAAGAAACTGCCATCTGGTGACATCAGAGCAATTGGCAGTCACTCCTGTGGCACTTTTGACAATATGCCAAGAGCTTTAGGAGTCAGGCATGAGGTGGGTAGTCCAAATAACCATTCCTGCCCAAGCATCCCTCTGATGGGACAACCGACGCTTTAATTAGAGGCCGTCTGTGTGCTATCCTGCCAGAAGCAGGCAGATGTCAGCACATTACTTTGGTCCATGACCTTTCTTAGGATATTAACATGGATTATTTATGGGTGGGCTGAGGTGGTTACCCTATATGAGTCTCTTTCCTGGTGTATGGCTTAAGAAATTATATATAAATATATATTTATAATGACGGCACCATTAATTCTGGGTCCTGCCAAGTTCCAGGCCTATATGATCTGTAGTGGAGTTCTGGGCCTGGTTCAACAATAATAATTTTTAAAAAACACTCTGAAGTCTCATTTCTCTGTGTTTTCCACAGCCTCTCCCTAAGTATAGATATGAATACTCACTTCACGGGGAGTCACTGGAAGCTCTTGCCAACTGTCTGTGAATTACCCTCTCACTTTCTTTCAATTAGAGCAGAGTGCCAAGTGGGTGTTTTTTAAGACTTGGAAGAGAATTGTGGATCATCATTCTTGATGGTATTTCTCTTTGTTCATCTAAGTTGCAAGTTGAAATGCTTGTCTATCCGAAGCAGATGCTGGGCCAGTTAGCTTACCCATGAGAAAAAGAAAATTTATGAAAGCTGAATTCTAATTCTGGTTCAACCATCTGTATGTCATGAGAACTTGGGACAAATTGCCTATTTTTCCGAGGTCTCAGATGTTTTTTTTTTCCTATATTCCCAAACCACATGTATTACATAAAATGATTATTAATAATTAACTTTGAAATAAATATATATTTAATATGTAAATGGATTGAATTATACCTAATTCTGAAAATGTTAACTCTACATGGATCTAAGGTACTGATAGTGTTAGCATTGTCCTGCCTTCTTATAGGGATGTTGCAAAGTGAAAGTGAGATAATCTATGTTTTGATTTGATACATTTTATAAAGAGCTGTTCAGTGCAAGACTGCAAGACTTTACATTTTTCATCTCTAACTTTCCCTTTTCTGGATTTTCCCATTATAACTAATAGGCAACAGCCCACAACTCCATTTCTATAACAACCCTCACCTCCTAATACTGAATTATTATTATTCACCTCCTAATACTGAATTATTATTATTATTAGATCTTCTAGATTAATGTCTCTCCACTGTTTTTTTAAACCACATTTGAACCTGGAATTAAACTTCTGCAGCACACTTAAATTATATTGATAAAAAAAAAAAAGAAAGAAAGAAAAAAAAGAATATACTTATTGTGTCTTGAATTCTTTTGGAAATAATTAATGATCTTTGAGTATTTTCTTGGCATACCAAGAAAGCCTCTCATGGCAACCAGTGTGCCATGGCACACCAGTTGAAAATTACTGTTGGGACTAATAGTTCTCAACCCAGGTAAGGACGACTTCCAAAAGGGTGATGTGATGATGGCAGTGGGCATTATGGGTGTTACAATAGGTGGGTGTTGGAGAAACCACTGGTGGTGAACATACCAGAGCCAATGATGCTGTCTGTTTTACAATATGTCGACCAGTGTTTTGCCGCAAAGAATTGCCTTGAGCTGCACACAATCCTTGAAATATCTCATTAAACACTCTTATAAAATCTCCTAATAATTATCTGAGCCCATAAGCCAATTCCATCTCACATGTAAGTGTGATTCTTTATGTTTTATTATTGCATGAGTATTCCAGAAATGCAAGTTTCATGTATACTGAAGAAAGACTGTATTTTGCAATCACTTGAAAACTACCTCCCAAAGTTATTTGCCATTGTGGAAAATTGTACCAAGAATGAAAACACCACCATGGTACTCAAGCCTTTAATAAGTCATACTGTGGTTCAGGGCTGTGTGTGCATGGACTTGTTTGTTGTATTGTGTGCTTGCAGTTGCTGTGTTCACAAGTACCTATGTCTGACTAGTTCATTGTGCGAGTGGTGGGCTTGTATCTAAGTATTTATATACCAGAACTGGCAGAGCTGGCTTTGTGGGTGTGGATCCTACTCTAGGATCACTGCTCCATTGTTCTTAATAATTTCTGGAAAAGGAACCCTCATTTTCAGTTTGTGTTGAGTTCCACACATTATATAGGTAGTCCTGACAGGAGTTAGCAGTCTTTACCTATAAACAGCCAGAAGTTAAATACTTTGGTTTCTGCAAGCCAAGAACATATGTAATCATCTAAAATACTAGGTCTGACAATTAAGTTTGCAAACTCATCCTAGAAAAAGGGCTGCATACCTCATTGCTGAATATCACTATGGTCATCTCTGATGAACTAACGTCAGCATGTAGTCTATCCTTTAAATGAAATTTGGAACTATTTTTCTGGAATGGCCATAGGAGCTATCATCATATGGCACACAAAACCACACGACAATTATAAACACCACTCAGCAAGACACCACCACTGGTTGACATGAACACAGCTGGGAGACGCTGATATATTGAGGTTATGAAACCTCACTGAGTTGTTTGCACGGTGCTGCTAACATAAGAGCATGGTGGCAAGTTCACAAACTTAATTGTCAGATGTTATATGATGACAGCTCTCATGGCCAAAATTGCTTAGAAGTGTGGACTAGAGCCTGGCATTGGTGCTTCCCAGGGGAATACCTAGAAGGTGACCATAGTAATATTCAGCATTGATGTAGCACTTATTCTAGGATGAGTTTGTGATTGTTTGGCCTCATATAATCATTTAAAAATGAAAAAAAAAAAAAGAAAAAACTTTCTTTCTCTTGTGAACCATAAAAAATCAGGTAGAGAGCTGTATTGGGTCTGCAGCTTGATGACTCTTATAGTAAAACATGAATTTTATCATAAAATATTTTCCTTCATTTTTCCTTTCTATTACAGTTAGGGTTTTATACTTACTTTTCCGGAATTATGTTTATAGAATGGTTATATTTTCTGTGAATATCATTTAAAAATATTAAAACAGGCTTTACAAACTTCTTGGTTACCAACACGGTAATAGTGTTGCTCTAGCCCATTCCTCTGATGGTCTGTTTTCCCCTCTCGTGCACCTTCCGTGTTGCTGTCAGATTGATTTTTCTCATGCCACATCACTGCTCAAAAATCTTTTTTTTTTTCTTTACCACATTTTTTCTATTGGATAACTTGCGGACATCTCCAATTTAGGTATAAATTCCTCTATTAAAAACTCCCTAAAACATTTTTTCTAGTCTTTATCTCTCAGTTCTGCATCACACTGCTTCTTATCCAATATCCTTGAAGGTATGTTTCCAAGTCCAGCTCTGCCAAGGAGGCCTTGTGCTGGAAACCTGTGGCTATCTGTTGTCTTTCACATCCTGTACTTGTCTAGTTTCCCCTATTATGCTAGAAGCTCCTTGGAAGCAGAAACTTACTGGCCCTCTAGAATCTTCAACAGTGCCTTGTTGATAAAGAGTATTCTATAAATATTTTTTACCATTGGACTGAATTATAACAGTTATCTAATCCAAGGTTTAAACCTTGAGATTACCTGTTGGGTAAAATAACTCTTCAAGTTTCTATTCCAAAGTCCCTTAATTGATCTCTAGTATAGCAAACACTGTTTGCATTTTCAGCATATGGTTCATCTTCTTCCTTTCCAAAAATGAAACAGACATGCAGCCTGATTTTGCTACTGTGTCCTCTCTTTCTTCCTCCAGAGGGCATTTTGTATAAGTCTCAAATGACCAGCACTGGAATTGTCAGATAAGATATAGGATGCCCACCTAGATTTGAATTTCAGATAAAGAACAATATATATATATTTTTAGTGTAAGTATGTCTCTAGTATTATATGACCTATCTTTGCTCACACAGACTAAAAGGAAAACTTATGCTTTATTACGTTGAAAAGAGACTTTTCTCTCTCGCACTTGACCTGACTGAGGGAGGTCATTCAGCCACTTGCAGCCATCTTATGGCCAACGGTCTTAAGCTACAGAAGCTGTTGAGTATAGAAAAGCAAATAAATTAAAAAAAGACAAACACAAAAACTGAGCCCTTACACCTTTCCTGGTACCTATCCTAGCTCTGCATTTCTAACTGAAGAAATGGTTAAATTTTCTTTTTAAAAAATGTCAGGTTAATATATAGCTACCAACGATTGGGTTACCTTATTTGCCTTTGTTAGGTAAAGTCCAAGTTGTAGCTAAGCCCCTCACTCAGGAGGTGGGTAAATTTTTGACTTAAGCCATTTGAGTCTGGGTTTTCTGATACTTATAGACAAATACATCCTAATAAAATTGCTTTTATTTTGGGGCTGCAGCAACAGGCTGCAGGTTCTAGTGTGCTACTACTAGCATTTAGATCGTAGGTTTAATTCCCATAAAATCCAGTGGACAGGGCTGTTTCCTGTGACCACAAACTCTCCACCTAACTCCTGTTAGCTGCCATAAATAGGAACCAGGTAAGTGGTAGAAAATCCATTCCCTGCTGCGGAACACACAATTCCAAGTTAAAGTCCCACCACAAGTTTCAGGATGTGCAAATCTGGTTGCAACTTCTAACACCCCAGGCTTTTCTGAATTTTTGGCTAAGTACCTCCTTTTTTTTGTTTTCTTTTTTCCTTTTCTTTACTCCACTAATACTTTTTTAGTGGAAATCTGCTCTATTAGCCTATTCTGCCTCCATTTTTTCCTTCTGCAAATAGCTGCACAGTACTTTCATTTACTTTTGGAAAATTCCCCATTTTGAATTCTTGGATTGTGTGTTTGCATTGGAGCTGAAAAACACCACTCTGCCTAGCTCAGTCTGATTAGCATATACATTTCTTCAGATCAAAGTGATTGGTTCAAAGGTAGACATGTGCCTATGTTCATCCAATGAGAGTGAATTCTGGAATTTTTTCTGGATTTAATGAGAAGAAATTTTTACTCTATGTGTGTTTTAAAGCTAGTATACCTAGAGTTTCTGAGCACTACCACAAAAAGAAAATCAGTACAAAAGAGAGCAGAGACAGCCAAATGGAAGGTAGAAAGAACCCTCTTTTTTTCGTTGGATGCTTATTTCTGGTTGTATCTAAAGTTACCTCCATCACAGGGATTTTCAGTTTTGCAAGCTAATATAATCTTACTAAAGATTTTCTAAATTCAGTGTCAGGAAGCGTTTGGTTGTAAGTGACAGAAAGCTGATAATGTATTGCCTCTGTAATGATGTTTGTGGTTTAAAAGGATGGGCTTTCAAGGGAAGGGATTATTATGAGTTGAACACTTACTGTGCAAAACTAGTTTATTTTGCTCAATTTGCTCAATTCCTTCCTAAAATATTGTGTACTTGACAGAGAATTAAAACTCAGAGACTTTGATTAGCTAAGGTCACATAGCTTCTGGATTCAAGTTCAGGTATTCTTTCTAAGCCCTTCCTTATCAACACAGCCTTCAGGTTTGGGGGGTGTTTGAATAGCTCCTTTAAATAGTTAGCAAAGTTTTATGCAGAAAATACCATGTACCAAGGTCTGTTCTGACCACTTGACACATATTTTCATTTAATCTTCACAACAATCCTAGGTAAGCATAGTTATTCCCATTTCATAGATGGCTAAAAAGCGGTATTGAGGTGTGAATTGATTTTCCCAAGATCATACATATAGTGAGCAGATGAGATGAAGTAGTCTTTTTTTTTTTCCTTTTTTTGAGACAGAGTTTCACTATGTCACCCTCGGTAGAGTGCTGTGGCATCACAGCTCACAGCAACCTCAAACTCTTGGGCTTAAGCGATTCCCTTGCCTCAGCCTCCCAAATAGCTGGACTACAAGCACCTGCCACAACACCTGACTATTTTTTTTGCTATTGCTGTCATTTTTGTTTACCAGTCCCTGGCTGGGTTCAAACCTACCAGTCTGGGTGCATGTGGCCAGCGCCCCTACCCATTGACCTACAGGCACCACCCAAGATGTAGTCTTTGAACCCAAGTCATCTGACTTGGTCTAAATTTTTAGTTAATTCAATAAGCTCCATTTCCTGGATCTTCTAGATAAATTAGCAATGGCTTTGGGCATGAAGGACTTCACGGTATTAATCTTCAACAGAGTGACAACCAGACATAAGATTCTACCTCAGGCCAAGGAAATCTCTGTATCCTTTAACGATGCATATCTCATAATTGCACTCATGTGACTTTGAAAATTCTCAAAGAGATAAGAAATGAATCAAGGGCTATATTTAAAGACATGATACTTACCTGGCCTAGATATTTCTTCCTGGTTTTGTGCAAGGAGACAATTTCTGGGAGAGATGCCCTGAGGAGGAGCAGCCTGAACACCCTGCTCTCCAACCCAAGTGGTGAGAAAGCAAAGAGGGGAAATGCACCATGACTTTGCAGAGGGTTTCCCTAAATGGCATAGAAATTTACAGATTGTTCTGGGGAGGAGTCTCTACAGGACTTCTCTCCTTTAACACATTCTCTTGTCTGTTATTGTTCTCAAGCATCACAAATGATATGTTTAAAATCTAACCTTTATGAGTGTTTACCATGTACCAGCATACCTAGGAGTGAAATTTCAGGGTCCTATGCTAAATTTATGTTTAACTTTTTAGGAACTAATAAAACTATTTTTCAAAGTGGCTTGAGTAACTTTACATTCTCACCAGCAATGCACTAGAGTGCCAATTTTTCCACATCCCTACCAACTCTTGTGGGTTTCTGTGTTTGTTTTTAATGATAGTCATCTTAGCAGGTGTGAGGTGATATCTTCTTGTAGCTTTAATTTACATTGCCCTAACAGCAAATTCGTTGAGCATATTTTCTTTTTTTTTGAGACAGAGCCTCAAGCTGTCACCCTGGGTAGAGTGCTATAGCATCACAGCTCACAGCAACCTCCAATTCCTGGGCTCAAGTGAGTCTCTTGCCTCCGCCTCCCAAGTAGCTGGGACTACAGGCGCCTGCCACAACGCCC